>JAZAYU010000224.1:600000-839260 GCA_038501625.1 Corbicula japonica
AATGCATAAAATGTAATCGCATATCTTTTAGTTTTCCAATGTGCCAGTAAAATTCGACCAATTTTACTAACACCTCAGTTAGTATTCATTGTATTTTTATTAAAAGTTTTATAGCCATTGCTCAATTGTCAAGCCAGTAACGCCCCAGTACGAAGGTGTATACTTAGAAAAGTTGTTAAGTGTATATATCACTTTTGTATTTAACCAGAATGGTTTATATGATTTATTTATAAAATGTATATTGTGACTTAACCTTTGTTTGACTGTGTTTTTCTAGATGTGATCTGATATGCATATTTTACTTTTTTCCTGATATTCATAGTGCACAAATTATTACAATGTATCGTCAACTGAACTCGCCCGGAATGCACCAGATTGTTTTCAATATATTTTTCGGCGGAGCCTTGCCCCAAGTGCCCCGAGATCCTCCTTGCAAAATTATGGCTAGCTACGCCCCTGCTGAGATAGTTTGTGACGCACCCTTGTCGAATGGTACCAGTTAGTGAAGGGCATTGATCGTGATAACATCACATATTCTTCGTTGTATGAATAACATTGCATGCACATGGATAGCAGGGTTGGTTGCAAGATTTCCAGAAAGGAGGTTCGCTTGGGTCAGTCTGGGTAATTTACATGATAGTTTCCAACTTTCTGGCCAAAGTCCCCAAGAAAATTAAATATTGCTGCCCAGAAGGGGGTTCAAGCAATCCTACTGCGCCCATCTGAGCCCCTGGAGAAAGGACAATGCGAACAAGACACTCTTCATTATCGGATTCGACGCTATTAAATATAGTCCTTTCGGACTTAAAACCGATAACAACAATATTGTCATAAGTTTTCTCCCTTTGATAAGTGTAAATGGATAAACGAATGGATAAGTGCGGGCAACAGAATTGTATACTGGTATAAATAGACAAGATAATTTAAGGGTGAGCAATGTGATAATTTACATTAAGGTTGATTAAGATCATCTATTGTGTCCTGCGCAGGTGCGTAGTGTATACATTAATGTGTCATATTTGTGTAAGTGTAACACGAATGTTGTGATAATATTTACAAATTTGGATTTTATAAATGAAAGTGCATGCCCGACAATTCACCGAGTGTAGCTAGTTCAATACGACAACAGTCAATAGTTGGAAATGGTAAACCTTTGTGGAAATTCCGCATTATATTTGACAATTACTTTAAAGGAATGCTTTAAACTATAAATTTTGTGATTGGTAAGAGCTTTAAGTTTAGAAGTATGCATTGGCTAGCTAGTACTGAGGTCGGATATCCGGACCCTAATTTGGCAGGCCTGTTGTAGGGAAACCAATGCCACGCAAGTTCTACTTTGGTTGTCTAGTTGTCAGCTGTTGACATGTATTAGAATGTATGCTTATAATTCAAATAATTATAATATTTGTGAGAACAGGGAGAGAAAGATTCGCAGCCAGGACCCACAGCTGTCACTAACTGGGCAAGTGTTAATAAGCTATCCAGTCTGTCTACATATTTTTACGCCAAATAGTGCCAAAATTTTACCGTGACCCACACACACCCTCTAATTTGGAAATGCAACTTTGAATTCCAGAGAATTTTGCATATTTAATTTGCTATTGCATGTGCTGTGCCGAACCTGTTACTAACTTACTACTAGTGTTAGCTGTACCTTTTGGGTGCCAAATGTCACAGGGTGAGAAAGATGTGCACCCAGACTCAAACCTCAGGGACCTTTGCAAACAGGACGAGTGCAGTCCCAAATGGGCTATCATGACTGCTTACACATCTTCTCCCCAACTAGTGACTAGATGCACTGTGGCATTTTCTTGGTCCAGAACATACAGTTGCAAGAACTTTGTATTTTATCATTAAAATATCCGAAGGGATATAATTATAAAACACAGTTGATTTCATTCTTTTTTTTTTCTGTTTTTTTTTTTTAAGAACTTTGTAGTTGAGGCCTGACTGCTAAATCTTGTTTTACAGATTATGAGTTTACAAGTGAATGTAAAAAAATAAAATAACAATTAAAACCCACTGTCACATTTATTTAAAAAAAATTTAAACAGCAATGGAAATTAGCATTCTGGTTACTTGATTATTTGTAAACAGTAATTGTGAAAATATAATTTTACTGCGTTTATACATATTAGCAATCAACCAATCAGATGGGCCTCATAAAACATGCCTAGTGTATGAACAACAGTAGACTAGTTAAATGTACTGTTACAAGTACAGTTGCACATGAAAAGCATGTATAATTACAGTATATAATTGTATAATGCAGTATATATGATTCTATATCTGTCTTCATTTTATGTAATAATGATAATAATGTATTTTTATCTTTTTTAGAATCCAATAAAACTTCAGCTTGCTCAAAAGAAAACTTGCTGAACTGAATTACTGATGGATTGAAAAATACAGATTTTGATGCCGATCATTTGTTGAAACAGAGAAAAAAATAGTGTTGTAAAACATTAAAGACTCTATAGCTCAGCTAAAAAATGCAATCATGCAAACTGACTTAATATATTGTTGAAGAGTTTCTACAGTACGGACAAGATGTCGGATCCGGACATGGATGTGATAAAAGAGATCCCGGGCTACAAGGTCATTTTGAAAGCTGTTCTCAAATCTCAGATACAACAGCTGGTAAGTGGATTGATCATAATTAATAATCTTTGGGTAAATAAATTCTAAGTGTGTGTCTTCCATACAAGTTGACCAACAACACATTTGTGCCGTATAATCTGGATAAATGCATCTTGGTCAGAAAAAACTAATGAATCTAAAAGTAAACACTGTAGATCCAGACACATCCCATTTATCAGAAGTAAAATTGTTTAAATGGGTGAGAAAAAATTTGTTGTTTGACAAAATATCACAGAAAGATACAATTTGACAAATATCATAGAAAGATACTATAACTGATGAAATATCTGATGAGGATGGTATTTGACACATTTGTGACTTGTTTAGACCCAGATCAGCTTGCGATGGGCAGTCTGATCTGGTCTACACTGATGGCTATTCAGATAATAAATTAAGCAGGGCTTTTTTAGTTAATTTTATAGTCAATATTCAGTCATGCACCAAATTACCAAATATATACTTTTTCCCCAATTAGAGAAGAAAAATTCCCAATTGAATCATTAAAAAAAGTCTAATAAAAACTTTGTCATTTCATTAATAAATTATTATAGCTTATTAGTCAATCAGGCATCACTTATTTCTTTAAAGTTTAATTCAGAAATTATTGATAATATCAAATATGTTTAAAACTTTTTATTCCCCAATGATGAAAAAAAAATCCCAATTTCTGGTGCGAAATTTCCCCTATAGGTCATATTCCCAAAATGGTGGAAAAAGCCCTGTAAAGTTAATAAAAGGCCCCAGTGAACAGTAAATGGACTGCACAGATATGCCAGCTGATAGGGATTTACACTGTTCACAAACACAATAAAACCTGTAATATGGATTTAATGGTTAAATCAAGGCTTAAATGAAAAAAAACAAAACAATAGTAAGTGACCTTCATTGCCTGGAGGACCCTTATATTTGACATTTTATCACTCAATATATATGTGTTTTACAGTGTAGATCCACCTCAACTGGCACATCTGTGGCGTCAGATGAGAATCTACATATTTAGCTTGAGATTAGGTTATTTTTGACCAACAAGTGACCAGTTTATATCAAGATCAGACAACACAGATGAGCCAAGTGATGTGGATTCTATATTGGTCGCACATGCAATAAAATACGGAATAAATGGTTTATAGTGGCTTTGATTCTATTGTACTGCAGGTTGAACAGTTGTCAGCACTAGCAGAGGAAGAATCTATGCTGCTTACAGCAAACATCGCAGATGGAACATTGAGTAACCTCGGATCTGAGAGGGGAATAGTGTTTCTCAGTAACCATGACGATCTGAAGCAACAGTTCTTGGGATTTTGTATAAAAGGTAATACACTTTACAAGCTTTAGTTATAAATATTTCAGTATCAAGTTATTTTTGCAAATTTCTTAAGATTTTTGTAACCAATGGAATGTTTTTATCTACTGAATGATTTGACCAGCTCATTGTTAACAAATACAGTTACTTGTTCATTTCTCAGTTACAATTTATGCCCATTTCATGCTTTTGAAATTGAAAGATTTCTCAATAACTTTTAAACTACTTGAGTGACTTACTATGAAATTCTGCCATCAATTTCATTAACTAATTTATCAACAATATTTCCCTTATTTCTGATATTTTATACCCCATGACTACATAATTTGGGATGAGTATAAATGAGCTTGTCAGTCTGTCTGGGCTGAAGGTTATAAAGCTGAGATTGGAAACCAGTCTCAAATCTCAAGCATCTGATTGGCTGAAATGGCGACTGGTCGCCATTTCAGCCAATCAGATGCTTGAGATTTGAGACTGGTTTCCATGCTCAGCTTTATAACCTTGGACACGGATTATCATACTAATCCCATGTGGTTGTCAAGCACTCTTTCTTTATGAGTTATTGGCAACAACTTGAACAATTTAAAAACATACAGTACATGAAATTCCATACTGCATTCTGGCTTTTTTTTCACACTCAGGATGCTTTTTGTTTGGATTGAAACTTATTAGTCTCTTTATCCACCAAAACAAGCCCACTTCCCTACCCTGAATGTTGTCATGGTCCTGAATGTTGTCATGGTGATCTTCAGCAAAATTTTTAAACCATGCCTTTGAGTTTCACAGCGGCCCTGACCTGCAGATTAAAATCTGTGCTATATGGGCTTTAAAATTTTAACGGTAAATAATTCAAACTTGTCATTTTTGTGATACATATGGATCACTTTGTCCATCTGTCCCGTTCGTCTGTCATGAAAACTTAATGTTTGCTATAACTTTGCCATTTCTTAATATTTCTTCATGAAACTTTCAAATTACATTGCTTATGACCACACGCCAATGATGATAACAAATTCTTTAGGTCAAGATCACATTTGATGGAGTTATGCCCCTTTTTGTTCCTTGATTTTGATATGAAAATTTAACATTGACTATAACTTTGCCATTTCTCTATGTTTCTTCATGAAACTTTCAAATTATATTGCTTATGACAACACACTCATGATGATGCTGAATTTATTAGGTCAAGATCACATTTGATGGAGATATGCGCCTTTTATTACTTGGATTTTTACAAGAAAACTTAACGTTGGCTATAACTTTCTTAATATTTCTTCATGAAACTTTCAAATTATATTTCATATGACCAAAAGCTCATGATGATGCTAAATTCTTTAGTTCAAGTTCACATTTGATGGAGTTATGCCCTAATTGTACTTGGATTTTGACCAGAAAACCTAATGTTGGCTATTTGCCATTTCTCAATATTTCTTCATGAAACTTACAAATTATATTTCTACAACACGTTCATGATGATGCCAAATTCTTTAGGTCACGGTCACATTTGTTGGAGTTATGCCCCTTTTTGAATTTGGATTTTTACACGAAACCTTAATGTTGGTTATAAGTTTGCAATTTCTCAATATTTCTTCATGAAACTTTCAAATTATATTGGTCCAGACAACACACTCGTGATGATGACAAGTTGTTTTGGTCAAGATGGAGTTATGCCCCTTTTGGAACTTGCATTTTTTCCCACATTGTATCAGAGGGCGACACAAGTGTTCAACTGAACACCCATCTATGCCCAAGATCATAAAACTAAATCTGGAGATCAGTCTCAAATCTCAAGCATCTGATTGGCTGAAATGGCGACCAGTCGCCATTTCAGCCAATCAGATCCTTGAGATTTGAGACTGATCTCAAAACTTAGTTTTATGATCTTGGGGCCCTTGTCTAATGTTTTTATTTGTTTTTCATTTTAGGACAAAATCAAGATACTGATAATACAGCACCATCTACAGAATCACGTCTTTCAAATATTCACAGTTCCAGGTCAGTGTCGTCAAAACTACAGTCTGCGCAGAAACATTCTAAAAGATTGCCAAAGTCTCGCCATGTTCCATACACAGTTTCACGTCCCCAGGAAAAACAAGCTTCAGGTCAAGCTCAAAGTCAAGTAAAAGACTCTGTTAGTGAAAAAAGTATTTCAAGTTCAGAAAGTGCAGAAAACAGTTGTAATACCCGGTCTAGTTTAGAAAGAGAAAACTCACAGGCTGTAGATAAATCTAGTCAAGATGAAAATTCTTTGAGAACTCGCTCTACCAGTGCTACTGAAGTACTTATTGCATTACATGAAATAAAACAGGAACCATGTGACCCGGATGATGAAGGAACCCGCAAGGCGTCACAACATGTGAATAACCAAATGTTGGACAAGAACGCTTCAACTTATGAAAAATGTGATGAAACGGATGGAAATCCGAGATGTACCACAATGAAGTCGCACAGCATGGACATAGATATACCAAACAATAAATGTGATGCGCAGAAGGCTCAAAACCAAAAGTCTGTTGAGTCAGTTTCAAGTAATAATAGTAAGCATTGGTCTACACTCTTACACTCTTCAAATTTGAATCATAAAATGATGCAACATTTTTACTTTTTTTTATGAATTTGCCATTAAAATCCCCTTGTGTGTTTCTAAATAAAGTACATTTAATTGAGATGAGTAAAAACCTAAAGTCTCAGAATTGACTGTTGCTTTTGTAAAGAGAATATACCAAAATTGGCCAAAATTGTTTAAAAAATCCTGTGAGTGCCAGCTAAGCAAACACATTATTGCAGAATTGCATAACATTATTAAAATTTACTTAATAATCCATATTTAAATAAGGAGACATGAATATTTGTTAATGATGAATATTCCCGCTACCGATAATTTTGTGACCTTTACCTTAATACATGTAGAATGTCTGTGGTTTCCAAACCTGTGTAGAAAATTTAATGATTATTTCATAAAAAGAAGTAAAAATGATGTATCTTGTTATGTTTCAAGTTCAGTGAACTATAATATAACAGTAAGTTTCAGACTCAAAACCAGCAGAAGTTAGGGATATTGAAATCACCCATCTTTAATTAAACAGGCTGAAATATTAAAACAAAAGTAATTTTAGTAACATAAACATACATAGTGATCATGCTCAATGACTGATTCAATTAAATTAAAGGGGAGACTTTTTACACCTGCCACTCAGCACAGAAAACACTACTGACTGAAATATGTCAAAAGGGAACTTAGAAAACCACCAAACATAACAAGTACAAAAATATTGCAGGCTGTGTTTAAGTAAGTTTGTCTGACTTAAGAAAATAATGAAACAATGAACTTGGTCAACAGTTAAATAAAAGTAAAACATTCTGTTAAGGTGGAGGCAATATTTTTATCCAATCATGATCAAATTTGGCCAGTACAGATTCTTGATTATATTTTTGTCAGGTTTAAAAATGGGTCATGTGGGATAAAAAAGATTTTTAAGTCAGAACAAAAGTAAAATCATGTAACCACAGTAAATGTCACCTTATTCATCAGATTATGATCAAACTTGGTTAGGATGATTTTTTGTCAAGAATATTGTTGGCATTTGGGGTCAAAAATAAATCATAGTTCAAATTAGATGAAAACTTGTGTCCACACCAGCTGCCACATATTTCATTTAGATTTACATCTAAATCAATGTAATTGTCTTGATTTTTTTGGGTCACATTGAAAGCACGGTCTTCTTGGGTCAAAAAACTCTCAAATCTAGGAATATGCAGCAGCAGCAGCAGAGACTACAATTTTGATATGAAAGTGAACAGAATGTGGTTCAGAATGTTTGTTATGATGAAAGTTTTGATTTTTGTCCCATTACTTCCTGGATATTGTTTGTATTCCTTAGGCCGCCAATGTAGACCCAGATTAGCCTTCACACATGTGCAGTTTGAGCAGGACCTACGAAGGATGCTTTTAGATTCATTGAGTTATTTCTGACTCACTCTACTATGAATATATTAAGGATGTAAATGGTGTTGTAAACTTTACACATTTGAGGCATCTATAAAAGTATAAGACAATATATAAGAGACTTCAAACAACTGTTCTTCCATATTTGCTTATCTTGAGATAACTGGAGAACAGAGGTCACCTGAGGTAAAAAAAAAAATTGGTAGCCAGAACAACTAAATTATGTCTTTATTGCAATACCAATAGGCAAGTTTAAGTTATCAATTAACAACTCAAGCATCAGATTGGCTGAAATGGAGACTTGTCCATTCCAGCATCAGATGTTCGAAATTTGAAACTGGTCTCCAATCTTAGTTTTATGTATAATGATCTTATACCCTCAGAAGGTTTACCTTATGAGTTTCTTTAGTTGAGCAAGTCAGAATTTAGGCTTCTTGTTATCTATTGTCAGAAGTTTTCAAAATATGTGTATATCTCTCTCTTTCAGGTCAAAGAATTTCTAATGAGAAAAATAAGACAGTACCAGTCGATTCCCAAGAAAGGAAAAGCCGCCTAACAGAAAATTATGAAAATAAGGATAAAACTGGGAACAAATCTAATGATGAGAAATTAGGTGAAAGAGAAGATATGGAAGTCAAAGAAGAAAAAGAAGATAGTATAAAGGATTATCTAAGTGAAGAAAATAGCATGACTGAAGAAGACGGTGATCCACCAGTATTAGATAGGTTTGATTCTAATAAAAATAATGAAGATTTGAAGTCTGAACTCGAAACAAATGATTCTCTTGACACAGTTAATTATAGTGAAGATAATGGATTAGAATTACATTTAAGTGGCAGTGAGGAGGAGAATATTGATGTTGGAACTGAAACACAAAAAACAGCTGAGGTAGTGACAGAAGTGGATGGTCAGGAAAGAAGAGAAAAGAAAGGAAATAACTGTTTAGAGACTGGTAAAGTTATGGAAGTTTGTATTGAAACAATGAAAAACATGACAAGTTGTGTAGCACGTGCCATAAGTGAAGAAAGGAAAGATAGGGCTGTCAGTGGTGAATTAAAGTCACATGCTGATGATGGAAATAACAGTGATAAATCAAGTGAGAAGAATGATAAACCTGGCAGTGAAGAAAGTGGTGAGGACTCTCAGGATAGAGTTGACAAAGTTCTGGCTTTTTGGAATGAAATTGCTAAAAGTGCTAATGATGCTGGTAAAGAAGTGCTATATGATCTCATTGCTGAAAAACTTTATTATCAGGAGGAGAGTGAAGTAGACAAACAAAAACAGCCAGACATAAGTAATGTTGGTGGAAAAAGTCAAAATAAAACCAACCCTCGGGGAAAGAACATTACTGGCACAGAAACAAGTCAGAGTGTTGAGGAAAGTAGCCAAACAGATGACAACAGTGACTCCAATCCTGACACATCATCGCGGAATTCAAGACAGATGTCTAATGAAAGTGATTCAAGTTCGACCCACAGGCAAGCTTCAGAAACTCAAAATGAAGCAGAAAAACAAAGTAAAATTAACAAAGACATTGCTGAAACTAATAAGAGAATAACTGAGAATAGAGGGCAAATGAATACAATGAATAGCACAGCTTCCCATCCCACACATACATCGACTGTAAGTAATTCATCACATGCTACTTCTCGAAATTTTGTGAACAAAAACAAAAATGAAATGGTGAAAAAAGTGCCAAACAACCTTAATGCAGCAAGTTCTGAAACTGAAAAAGATAAAGGGTATCAGCCTATAGTGATTGATTTAGTAGATACAGAATCAAAGAGTACAAATAAAAGCAGTTCTTCAAACAAACAAGCTGAGAGTGTTCAAAATTCACCAGCTGCTGCACGGAAGATTCAGAACTCCCCACGTCAGGGCAACTCTAATAAAGCCACGAGGAAAAGTCAGCAAGGAACACCAGGAAAGCAAAACTTTATTGATGATCTGATTTCTAAGGGTGTTCCAATAATTATTCCAGATGAAGATGATGATATAATGCCAAGTACAAGATCTTCAGATATAATGCCAAGTCCAAGATCTTCAGATATAATGCCTAGTCCAAGATCTTCAGCTTTTGAAATGAAGTCGCATCAGTATATTGATCAGTTAGAGGAACGATCTCCGGCAAGAATCAAACATTTCCCTATGCGGCAAGGTTTTAGCCCATCAAATGTTGATGTTCGACAACAGCTGACAACATCTCAGCAACCACTGCTTCATTATCAACAACCGCTGACTTACCAGGATCAACATTTTACCCAAACACAGCAAAAGCAATATTTTCCAGATCCAAAATTCACCCAAAGTCAGCAAAATCAATATGTTCTTGGTGAACAATTTGCCCAAAGTCGCTATGTTCCTGATGAACAATTTACGCAAAATCAGCAAAGTCAGTATGTTGAGGATCAACAGTTACTTTTAAGTCACCAGAACCAGTACATGTCACAGCAGCAGCAGCCAGTCAGTGCACAGCAGTATTATACACAGCAGCAGTTCTCATCTCCTCAAAGGAAACAGCTTTTCACCCCACCAAAGAATGTTGGTCCATTGACAAATCCAGCGACCTTGACCTCCGGAAGAGGTAGAGGCAGAGGAAGATCTAAACTGAAACCCAGCACTACACAGTCACCTAGTCACGGAATTCCACCTAACATGCCTGGTGTGTCACCCAGTACAAGAGGAGTTCCACCATCAGCTCAACCATTTTCCCCACCGCACACACCCACTACACCAGACAGTGCTTCATATCTCAATCTTAGACAGGGTTATGTCACCCCAACAAAACAACAACAACAGCAGCAACAACAGAGTTTACAAGAAAATGCAACACAGAGACAAGTTCATTTGCATCAACAGATATCACCAGCTCAGAAACAAGTGTACGCCTCATCTCTTCCAGCAGTAGGTGTACAGAACAGGACTAATGTTGTTATTGAAGATATGCAGCGTAAATCATCAACAGACACGTCACTGCCCCAGCATCAAAATCTCAGTTCACCCAAATCGACTGTATCTCATTTACAACATCTCCAGAATATGTCAAATATGGTGTCCAAACCTGTGCACAACACGACACCACAGGTTTCACCAGCACAGTTTACACAATCAACTGAAGCTAATCTCCCCGTCATATCAAATGTTACCAGTATTAAGCAGCAAAGTTGTTTAGACGATCAGGCTGATGTGAAGGACTTGCCCACACAGCAGGGTCAGCAGATAGTTTATATTCCAATGCTTGTCAGTAACTCAGATATGCAAGTGATTCAGCAGGCTAATGAACAGACACCTGTTAAGAGAGCCAGGGAACCAGAACCGTTGACATCGCCAACTCAGCAATTCTCAGAACCAGCACTGAAACGGCAGAACATATCGGTCAGTGACGGAAAATCACAGCTAAATCAGCAACTTGTTATTGAGACAGGGAAATCTCCCTCACCTGACACAGTGAGTCCAGCTGTTCAGATATCCCCTAGCAAGCTGCCACCTAAGTTGGAGATAGATGTGGATGATGTAGCTATTTTGTCTGAGCCGTGCAGAGGTCAGATGACTGCTTTAACAAGTCCAACAACTAACACTAGTTACGAATCAACAATTAATTCCAATCTTACATCAAGCATTCCCGTAAGCACTGAAAAACTGGGAATTTTGCAATCTCAGCAGTTGGCAAGATCGGAGTTAAAGTCTTTCTCACCCCCGATGAGTCCATCGACACGTCGTCTTCATGCAGGTCCCGGCAGGCGATCTCGAAACTCATCCTCAGAGGGGTCATCTGCATCATCAACATCATCATCAACAGCGGCAACAAAAACAACAAAGTCAAAGAACTTTGGATGTGGTGATTGTGGGAAATCATTTGCGAGCAAGCAAGCTCTGAATGTACATTTTAAGAAACATACACAAGACAGGCCATTTGAATGTGATGTGTGTGGTAAACATTTCTCTCAGAAAGGTTATCTCAAAAAGCACATTCATTCCCATTTTCAGGAGAAACAACAGTAAAATAATGTTCTGATCTGAAGAAAAGGTGATCTGTATAGTGAAAAATAGCAACTGAAATACTGTTAGCCCTTTCCTCCATACATGCACCTTTGTATCAGTGCAGATCCAGATCAGCTAGAAAATCCTTGCCATTTTATCGGGATCTACGCTGTTAGGTTTTTGAGTTATTTGGTTATTTCTGACTAAGTAGTGAACATTGCAGATTCTGGTCAGTCTAGATCCAGAAAAGCGTGAACATCTGTTTAGTCATATACGAATCTACACCTCTGTTTTTTATTCATAACATTTCTTTCCAAAAGGTGAACAGCATAGATCTGCATGTGTATCCTGATCTACACCACTCACATGGGATGTAAGCCTTAGCCATCAGGGCATTCACTAGAGGGAGACTTGGGAGAAGAAGTCTCCCAAAAGTGACCAGACCTCTCCCTTCTTTAAGCTATGGGAGAAGTCATTTTGTATAGACTATATAGGGAAAGAATGCTGTTGACTGCAAACTTCTCCATAATTCAGTAAAATTATGACAAAACTTCTCCATGATTTCAAGGTCTAGTAAGAAGCCCTGATCCATGATTTCAAGGTCTAGTTAGAAGCCCTGATCCATGATTTCAAGGGTTAATATCAGGTTTTCTTTGATACAAAAATTAATAGTGCTCAATACCTATCTGAACTTTCAAAAAACTGTGTCGAAGATCATAATACTAAATCTGGAGATCAGTCTCAAATCTCAAGCATCTGATTGGCTGAAACGGCGACCAGTCGCCATTTCAGCCAATCAGATCCTTGAGATTTGAGACTGATCTCAAAACTTAGTTTTATGATCTTGGGCACAGGTTTAACATGAACATAAATGCACTTTTGCAAGAATTTAACAAATAGTTTGCAATGCATAAACTCAAAATGATAGATTCCAAAGTTTATTTAAGCATGGAATATGTTGTATATACAATTTGTACAGCTCATCAAAAAGTCATCATTAGAGATCCAGAATAACAGAAGCATGTACATCAGGACTATTATAAATGACACAAGCAATTTAACCCATTTCTCCATGGGATATGGCTGTTCTTCATGGCAAACAGTCTACATCCAGGTCAACCGGCACATAGATGCAGTTTGATCAGGGTCTGCACTGTTGGCTATCAGATTCGGTGGACTATATATGACCAAGAAGTTGTCAGTGTAGTTCCAGATCAGTGCCCAAGGTTATAAAACTGAGCATGGAAACCAGTCTCAAATCTCAAGCATCTGATTGGCTGAAATGGCGACTGGTCGCCATTTCAGCCAATCAGATGCTTGAGATTTGAGACTGGTCGCCATTTCAGCCAATCAGATGCTTGAGATTTGAGACTGGTTTCCAATCTCAGCTTTATAACCTTCAGCTCAGATGGCATGCATGTGCCAGTGGATCTGGGTCAACACAGGTTGCACATGCAATGAAACAAGTATAATGAGTATAAGGTAGATACATCTGGGTCAACACAGGTTGCACTAGCAATGAAACAAGTATAATGAGTATAAGGTAGATACATCTGGGTCAACACAGGTTGCACATGCAATGAAACAAGTATAATGAGTATAAGGTAGATATATCTGGGGCTACATCATTAAATTCTTGTCCACCACAATTACAGTACAGCTGTATTCCCCAGTAGCGTAGTAGAGGAAAGAACATTTTACCATTTACTCCATATATACATGTTTTACGCATGTGCAACCAGTGTAGATCCAGATCATGCCATCTGATCAGGATCTTCACTGTTCTCAGTTTAGTCAGAAATAACCTAATAAATCAAAAAGCAAACAATGCCGATCCTGATCAGCCAGCACTGTTCTCCGTGCCTTAAAGGCGTATATATGGAGGAAAGGGTTAAGCTGTAGTTTTTACTTGCTCTTCAGTGTTAATTGTTGCATGAGTACATGTTGCGCTCTGCTTATATACCAGCTTTATCTTTTACTCCTAAATTTAACAGAACATTAGTGCCATCTGAACAGGATCTACATTTCACTTTTATTCATCAGGTTATTTCTGACTTAGTGCCAAAATGTCCTGATTAGATGGCACAGATGGATCTTCACTATTAGCACATGTAATAAAACCCATATAAATGGAGTAAACGTTAAAGCAAGGATTTTATTTTATGTTTTTCAGTGAATTATAGAGTTTTCTCAGTAAAAAAAAATGGTATTCCACTGTTTTGAAATTGTGGAATAACATTTTTATTTTCGCTGTTTTTGCTGACCACTTTTTTTAGCCTATGAACTCTCTTTCGTTCACCATTGATGGCATGATGTTCTTTTGAAAATGTTGTAAATTTAAATAAAATTGACTGCTGTTTTTCAGTTTCTTTTGATTATAGTGATATGTAATTTGAAAAATACTTAAATCTGATATGAATTCCAGAACTATTTTCTATTGCTTCATCAGTTATGATTGAAAGTTAAGCATCTATAATTTTGGGGCCCTCAACAGGGAATAATAAACTCTGAAATTCCAGTTCTTTACTGATTACTTTGTCAAGAAAACATAAAATAAAAAGAAAATGTGTTTGTTTCAGTAAAATATCGATTTTATTTCACATGTGAACACCAGAAACTATGCCACTTGTGAAAATATCAGTTTCAGGAGTTTACTCATGAAATAAAATCAATATTTCACTGAAACAAACAAATATCCTCTATTTCTATGACCTTACAAACATTTGCTTGTGTTTCTAGATAAATTCTTCTGATTTCTGTTGGAGATTGCTACCACTACCTAGCTTGGTGCCAACCATGTTTGCATAATGTTTTTAACCCTTACCTCCATAAATACGCATTTTTACGCATGTGCGAGCAGTGAAGATCCAGATCAGACGGCACATCCATCACATTTTGGTCAGAAATAACTTAATGAATCATAAAGCGAACAGTTTAGATCCTGATCAGACCGCACATATATGCCGGCTGATCTGGATCTAAACTGTTCACCCATGCATAAAGGTGTATCTATGGAGGAAAGGGTTAAGTCCAGTTCAATCATGATACAATGTAAGGCTTAACAAATTTATTGAATTATATGAAATTCGTTAGAAGGTTGACATGCTTATGATGGATAAGTTACCTGATTGTCATTTCCCACTTCAAGAATTTCAAGTTCAAAAATCTTGATATTATTATATGTTTTTTTTTATTGCTTTTTTTTAATGTTGATTTTCCGAAATCCAGATAGACTTGATAGAAGTTATCTGTAACGTCAATGCATGTTCATCATGGTGGATGACAAGTTCTGACTGTTTAAAAATCTCATAAACAAGTGTTATTTGTTCTTTTTTTATGAAAATTATGTTAATTAATTGTATGAATATTTTTAAATATATGCAATAGTACTGATTGATTAAATAAACCAGCTTTTTGTGACATTTTTCCAACTATGTTTTTTTTGTTAGTTATAATTTTTAATTAAAACACCTTGGTTTATTAATATTAAAATGAATTTTAACCTAAATTTTAAATTTTTTATATACCTAAAACTTTTGTTAGCAGTAAATATTAACGTGTCAAACAATGACAATGGTTAGGCCAGTGAAGCTGCTAATGTCTATGTTTAACCCTTTCCTCCATAAATACGCATTTTTATGCATGTGCGACCAGTGTAGGTCCAGACCAGCCGGCACATCTGTGCTGTCTGATCAGGATCTGCACTGGTCGCAGTTTGGTCAGAAATAACCTAACTATCAAAAAAGCAAATAGTTTAGTTCCTGATCTATGTGCCAGCTGATCTGGATCTAAACTGTTCAGCCATGCAATAAATCTGTGTCTATGGTGGAAAGGGTTTATAATTAAAGAAAACCATGTACAGTTATTTTAATATCATTGATCTGTTTTCAGTCAGTACAATTTGTTTTTGTTTTGTTATAAACTATGTTCTCTGTTTAATCATTGGTTATTCAATTGTATTTGTAATTTTTAAATGTTTGTTGTTTTTGTTTGTGTCAAAATGCAATAATGCTTATTATGCTTACTAGCATATAGAGCTATCTGGATCACGTAGCATATAGATATATTTGAATCACATGGAATATAGGTCTGTTTTGATCACATAGCCTATAGGGGTGTTTGGATCACATGATTCCCCGTTACATTTTTCATAACTGTCTATTATTCTGTGAATACAGAGTTCATTTTTGTTACATTATAACATTTGCTACAAAATAAATCTTTCGGTTTAACAATGTTGATCTGTTTGTTTTGCTGTACGTTTTAAAATTTCTGATAATAAAATATGTTACAAGTCTCGAGTTTTCACTGAATTAATGGGCCGCTCACCTACAGGGTTGGATGCAAGATTTTTAGAAAGGGGATCCGCCCCTGACTTCAGCAGCATGCCATTTAATTTCTGAACACTATTTTTAAACAAGCATAACATGATGCGCTGGATTGCCGGTGTATTGTAAGTGAAAAATTGAATGTACCAAAAGATAACATATACTACTCAAAATTTGATAGGGATCGCTTTACGTTTTATCCCAAATTACTGCCCCTACCAAGTTTCAACCGCTCTTCCACTGCAACAGTTTGACAGCTCATTCCTTGTTTGGCCTAAAGCTGATGTGAAATGAACAAATGTTCAGAATCAAAGCAAATAATTTATTGTTTCAAACTTATATAAGGAATAAACACAATCTTTTTAGTGACCCCTATCAAATTTTGAGTAGTATATGCTGATCATCATCATTATCTGTGGAGATCCATAAAACTTAATGTTTAGTTAGATATTTGGCGAAGCTTTGATTCTTTTTCTCTGCGAGAAGTCCGAAGGCGGTGATATAACTACTTAGCATTTACTTCTTATCGGTTATAATGTGTTGTATGCTATCGCAACTATCCCGGCACCCCATCCACCAACCAACTGGACCACCCCTTCTCCAATTATTTTCATGAATAGAAATTAAATTCTTGATTTTTTGGGGGTACCTGGAAAAACAAATTGCCACTGCGTGTTTAAACCAGGTTCTAGGGTGCACCAACCTCACACTTTCCCCAACAGGTTCTTATATCACAAAACAAGTACAAGTTGTCTTGGTCACAAAACTCCAACCCACCCATCAGCTCAACAATGTTGCATGCAAGGACTAGTTGTTTCGTAAATGAATGTTTTGTGATTTTATGGACAACAAGAAATTAAGGAATTGCTTTCTACCTAATACATGTAAATGTGAATATTGTTTAGAACCATGGACTTACCATGGATAACTCAGTTGTGATTGAGATTTTCAATAAAAATTTATTTCTTTGCAATGATTACAGAAATGCAAATTGGTTCAGAGAAAAAAATAATTACAGACAGGAAAATAAATTCGTTTTTATTTTTGTTGAGTATATTGTTAGGTTAAATAACTTTATTTTGTTAAATTATTTGTAAGTTCAGTTAAGCCCCGGTCACAACCCGCCGTACGAGCAAGTGCGTGCTGTCTACGTGCAAAACGTGGACCAAATTCAGGGATCCGTACGTGGTGAGTACCGCCTCCGTATGGATTTGGGAGCACGCAGAGACGCCGTAGCATTTTTAGTGCATGCAAAACTTTCTCTGCGTTCGAGCTGCGTGCGGGCTACGGATTCACCACCAATACGGGTGACGTGCGTGCCCTGTACGTCCACGAGCGCATAACGCACTGCCTCTGCGAGTCGTTGCGTGGTCCGTGCATGGTCCGTGCTATCTCAGTTCAACTGTGCAAAACGCGCACAGAACTCAGGCGGACCTTACAGAGCAAGTACGTGCTCCGCACTTACAACGCACGGTGTGCGCACGAACCTCTGTGGTATATAAAATATATATCGAGCATCGATATACTGAAAATGATTAAGTAAACTACATAGAACAGACGGAAAGAGAAACACGGTAAATACAAATTTTGTTCATTTAGGGCGAGAGGTTTTTGGGATTCCTACTATCCAGGAAGTGTTCCATGTACTACGAAATTCCACACAGGTTCATAAAGAAACACCAGTTGATTATTTCAAGATGCGTACATGTTTAAGCCTATCGGGCTGCTCATTTTCTCTTCCCTACCCCTGTGGCATAACTTCGATGTTAAAATATACTGTAGCTTTTGGAATATATTTACATCTGGAGTATTGATACTTTCTAACACGTTTTGGTAAAAATTGTTTGAAAACCATAAATTGTTGTACTTCCAATTAAATTATTAATAATTTGCTTGCAAAATGGTTAGATTTATCACCACTGAGCTTGAATGCAGCTCCTTCGAAAGAGAAAATACATATAAGTTAACAAATAGGTTAGTATGATATCCAATAAAAATGAAACACATTTTTAAACTGGCTTTAATAAAACCTCACTGCCGTCTTTTTGTTAAATTGTTATGCTTATGACCGACTAGCTCTTATTAAAGCTAAAACTTGTATATAAGATATAGGTCGCCAGAATAAAATCTATATCACGGGGTAAATATGTAGCTCACGCGGGTTAACATTCAGTTTAAAGTTTAAGCAGTACGAATTTCAATGAACTCCTATTCCAATCAGTTATACATAATTTGGCAATAATCATTTAAGTATTAAATGAGGGTGGAATAATAATTGTAGCTAGAATAATGTCCAAAGCTAATGGTTCAACATCTAGCTCACCCAGGTCGACATTGAGATCAAATTAAACCCGTTTCGCTATTTATCAGATAACAACGTACATTTAGCTCGACTGTACAAGTGTCGGCATCGACGGAAAACAAGATACCGAACGTTTCGTTCTTGATCGATATATGATTTAATGCGTCGCAGACATTGCAAATGGCGAAAACAGGCTAAAATTTCAAAAATGAATTTTGGGGGAAATACTTATTGCCACCTAGATTTTAGTAAAGAAATGTATTTAGCTAAGGATGTATTTAATGTTTGCAAGCTCAATTTAGTCTAATTTATGTTCTTATTACCAAGCACATAATAAAACAAAAGAAAACCCGTTTGCATGAGAACTCTGAAATTCATGGACAATATACCAAAGCAACTCATTCTTGAAATAAGTATATGCTGGTCTACAATGTTTAGTGCCATTTCTTCAAAATAATGTTAGGGTTTTCAAGAAATTCAAGGAAAACTTACTTCCTGGTTCAAACTGAAAGTAGATTTCTATTGTCCATGAATTTCAGAGCTAAATACATTTCTTCACTAAAATCTAGGTGGCAATAAGTATTTTCCCCAAAATTCATTTATGAAATTTTAGCTAGTTTTCGCCATTTGCAATGTTTGCGACCTCTTAAGGTAAAGGTAAAACCCCAATCAAAATAACTTAGATTTTTTTTGAAATGTTGACCTATGTATTGCTCGATTTTCATGGCCTGATTTAGATATAATCTAATTCATGTCAGAAATATGAGTTAAAGACAGATATTAGCCATAATTTGAGATTGTCTCAGATTTGTTTGTGTTTGTGTTTAATAATTCGAACAAACGACTAGCTAGCATCCCTTCAATTTTGGATCGCCTTACTATTTACCAGAACAGGTCTGTACCGCCACGTCTTGTAAAAACCCTAACATTGTAGCTCAGCAAAACATGATCAGTCAATATCACTATAAAGAGCATCGATCATGATTCGTTAAATTTTTGTTATGTTACTTCCGAACTTTGGCCTTATTTTCCACTGATGTCGCTTTTCTATTTTACAAATGATTTTATCTTTTCAATATATACGATATCCACTTCTGATGACCATGGCCGACATGAAGATATTGGAGCCATTTCGACGATTGAGAATTCGATTTGCGCCTTTCGTCATTGCTTTGCCATAGACAAAAAAGAAAAATATAAAAAATCTCTCAAACGGCACAGTGCACTTTCATCAAACTTTGCACAAATAAATGCTATAAGTGAATGATTATTTTGCAAATGTTAGGAAAAGTTAGAACAGTAGAGAAAAATAGTTAGACCTAACAAATCCCTAAAATTCTATTTGCAATTTATCACAAAAGCTTTGCAGCACGAAACAACAATTCAAATGCCAACATGCGTGAACTGACACTGACAACATTATCTAAGGTCCTTGAAAAGAGCTTTCAATTGTGAAGAGAGAAATCAACATTTTTATTTTTATGTCATCCATTTTCGCGACCAGGAAATTGAAGGTCAAACACACTTTTTTCAAATAACTCACATTGTATATATTTGTTAGACCAAAGGACATTAGGTATCGTTGTCAGTAAATCATTTCTCACCAAGGCATTTAAATTTATGTTTAGTGTTGCTTTGTTTTTGTGATAAATTGCAAAAAGCTAAAGGTTTTTTGGGGTCTAACTATTTTTCTTTACTGTTCTAAATTTTCTCAGCATATGTAAATTAAACATATATTAATAACATTGGTTTGTGCAAAGTTTGATGGAACTGCGTTGTGCTTTTTGAGAGATTTTTTTTATATATTTGTCTTTATTTTCAGGAAAAGCGATGGCGAAAAGCGCAATACTTTAATTTTGAAGTTGTTATATACGCAGGCATTTTCATTTATATATTTATTCGGAAGGTAGCTGTTCTTAGGCATTAAGACAGTAAAGAATTCATAGCCTAAGAACCCATGCAGTAAATGAAGATGAAATGAAGATAATAACGTCAATAATAGACACAGCATTTTAAACTGGGTGAGTAGGAAATTTATCCCGTCGTCATCTCACAATGAATAATAATAATAATAATAATAATAATAATAATAATAATAATAATAATCTCTTTATTTTAAGAAGGTAACTCATTAAGACAAAATCTATGACAACAAAATTAATACAAACAAATACAATATTTGCAAGTATAAAAAGTTAGTCAAATGAAGAAATTGCTTATTTTCAATGAGGCCTTCTAAAATGGATAAACGAAAAACATATATTACAACATATAAAACATCAATACTTAAAGACAGACACAATTAATCATATACACTATACATGCTATAGGCAAATTTCGATTACAAATATGCATCGTGTAAAATTATGTGAAAAACTATATACAAATACAAAAGTAATAACAATTTAAAGAGGTTGTATTTCAAACAAGTAAGTTTTTAAATGTTTTTTGAATAAATATATGGAAGAGACAGATCTAATTTCATAAGGGATATCATTCCATACGCTCATACCTGTATAGCTGAAACATTTTTTAATTAAGTTAGTTTTACCTATTAAGTGTTCAATATCAGTTCTTGAAGAAGATCGCAAGTTATACCGAGGGTTATTATGAAAGGCCCTTTACATTCTAACAATAGTCTTGTATCGAGCTGAACCCTTTACTCCATAGATACGCATTTACTGCATGGGAAAACAGTGTAGATCCACTGTAGATCAGCAGACTACCCCGTGCCGTCTGATCAAGATCTACACTGATTTTTTGTTCAATAGGCTATGTGTGTCAAAGATGTGATCAGTGCAGATCCAGATCAGACGGCACATTCGGGAGCTAGATCTACCCTGTTCACGCACGCGTTAAAATGCGTATATACTGAATAAAAGGTTAAGACGGGCGTAAGTGAACCCGCACCTATATCTCGTAGGATTACTGATCCCACTCGGAGTATAAAATACAAGGTCGGTTATCAACTTCATCATTCTTGATTTGCAACAAACTTTGAGAATATTATAATCATCACAGGTAAGTTTCTATGTAGTGTAAAGATTCTATCATGTAAATTCATCGATATTATTTTAACTGCATCGAACATTTGAACAAAATTTCAAATATCGCAAAACAAAACAAAAAGTTTGAGAAAAGTATTATTCTTTTAAAATTGAAATGTTATTTAAGTGTGTAATTTATTATGTCACGTAGAAATATAATATAATAAATAAATAACAAGGTATATTGGTTTGTCTGAATGATAATTTCTTTAATTACATCGAGAGAAATAAGTTCACATGGGTACTTCACTAAAACAAATTTTATTTGTTTATTTTTTATGATATTAAATAGATCACATCTTGTGATTAGAACATTCGATTATTTTGCTACACCTAGTGATTGAGCTTACGTTTTGAAAAAAAAAATATTCGTATGCTGACTATGTCTGATAGAAAGAATGTTTTCACTTTTTCCATTTTTTATAGGTTTGGTTAAATTGTATTTATTTCAAATGATACATATTTGTTGAGATGTAATACTGAAGCCAACGGAATCTATATTTGATTAGGTGTGAAAACACGCTATCAAATAATAGCTTATATTACTCGAAAGTCTTCTTCCCGTAGTCATGATGTAACAATCATTATGATGAAGATCAATCAATAATAACAAATTTGAAATGAATATTTATAGAGAACCCAAGATTATAAACCTGAGTTTGGGGACCAGTCTCAAATCTCAAGCAATTGATTAAATGAAATAGCCGAAATGGCGACTGGTCGCCATTTTAGTCAATCAGATGCTTGAGATTTGAGACTGGTTTCTAATCTTACTTTTATGATCTTGGTTTATACAGATAGAGATGGAGATATCAATGGAGACAGAAATGTATTTAATGACTGGCGTTCTTATATTGGCCATTCTGTGGTTGTGGACAAAGAGAAGTGCTAACCTTCCACCAGGGCCCTTCTGGCGACTACCAGTACTGGGGAACTCCATGGAGTTTACAAAGCACACGGATATTCGGATCACTCTGCGCCAGTTAAGGCTCAGATACGGGGAAGTGTACAGCTTATATCTGGGCCCGCAGCTTGTCGTTGTCATCAATGGGTTGGATGCTATCAGAGAAGCCCTCGTGAAAAGGGGAGACGAATTTTCCGACAGGCCGGAAACGTTTGTTCAGACTTTCCGTGCGAAGAGTCGAGGTTGGTATATATTTGACTTGTCTTCAAAGGCCACTCAGGGGAAACCACAAAAGTGGTCTTTGAAGGCAGGTGGTCTTTGTTCACTGGTGTATTTGTTCTTTAAATCAATCAGTGGATCAAGTAAAATATGGCTTTTATCTACACGTAGTCTTTTCTTACATGTGGTCTTTTGCACCGGTTTGACTGTGCTACTTGTTACACTTCAATTGTTAGAATTTTTCGAAAACTGTGACTTAATTCAATAGTTCATTTTCGTAAATGTATTTTATATTGAAAAGATCAATATATTCTCTCTCATAACAATTTCAGTCTTATCTAGGTCCAGTGAATAGAAAATGTATAGTCGGGAAAGTTGACGTTATTCCTTGAAAGTATGTTATAAAATTGATCAAACTTTGACCTTGACTTTGTTTATAAGGCATTTCGCGGGTAAAAATAATATTTTTTAGTAAAATGAGCAATAAAATGCCACATGTATTGTGTATTTTTCACGGCTTATATTATCTATGTAGGTATCATTAATTCAAGCGGTCACTGTTGGAGAACTATGCGGAAGTTCTCGCTCAACACCCTGCGCGCGTTCGGCTTTGGTAAACGGTCCCTGGAGAACCAGATCCACGAAGAAATCGCCATACTTCTAGAAGAGATTGGCAAGCACGGGGATGCCCCATTTGATCCGCACTACACTCTAATGACAAGTTTCTGCAACGTGATTTGCTCGATGGCATTTGGAACCAAGTACTCACACGACGATCCAGAGCTGCTGAAAATGCTCGATTTGATAGAGAGGATTATCGCTATATTAGGTAAAGCAGGTGCATTAAATTTCTTGCCAATCTTGCGGTTCCTCCCCGGGGACAGATTCAGATTTAAGGAGCTCCAGCAAACAGATATTGACACGAGCGAATTCTTTCAACGAAGGATAGAAGAATGTAAGAAGAACTTTGACGAGAACAATATCAACGATTTTATATCTGCCTTCTTGAAAGAAATGAAAAGCATAGATTCGACTTCAACGGAAGCAAATTATTTTAAAGGTCAGTGGTAAAGTTTGTTGAAAATGTTATTTATGTATACATTTGGAAGTAGCGTTTCGGCTTTCCGTGCTCATGGCCAGTTTGAGCATGTTGAATTTATTATTTGTGGCTCTTAATTACACTAAGGTGTTTATTCCCCGCCGCACAGCGGCAAGGTGATGGAAAGACAGACAGACAAGATTTATTTATTTCCAAAAGGCTTAGAAGCCCATGAGGAACAAATAACAGCGAACAGTGAAAACAATAGATAAATATAATGTGATAAGAATGGTCTTCGTGCACCCGTCCATTCGTCCGTTGGTGTGAGCGTATGTGCGTACGAATTTTGTGTCTGCTTCTTAACTTTTATACCCCTGTTAGAAACTTTGGATAACCCCATTAAGAAAATGTGCAAAACCTATGTTGCAACCTGACCGGCTCAGTGTCAAGGTCACCGGTGGTTTCAAAACCATGATATTCGTGTCCGGCCTATAACTTCCAATCCATTGGAAAGATTTTCATGAAACTTGTATCATATGTTCACCTCATGTAATCGATGCGCAGAACCTATGTCTCAATGTCAAGGTCACAAGTGGCGACCCTTCATAAAGACCACCTCGTATACATGTAAGACCACTATTTCAATGTCTCTTTTAACAGCTTTACACTAGATCTCCCCTAAATTAAAACTAAAGCTGATTATTAAGACTAGTTACTTTTGTCCAGTCTGTGAGGTGGTCGTAATAGAAGGGTTCACTGTAGTAGATTAAATTACGTTTTTGAAACTGTTTATAAGTTTTGAAGTTGCTATGATATAAGTGCTCTGCTGTCTTTTCAGAATTTGATCTGCGGGTACTGATGGGGGATCTAATGGGGGCTGGAGCAGACACCTCTTCCATCACAACACGTTGGGCCATACTCTACTTGATCAATTATCCGGATATCCAAGACCGGGTTGCTAAAGAAATCATCCAGAATGTAGGCATGAGTCGTCTCCCTTGCATGTCCGATCGGGAAAACTTGGTATATACAGAGGCGTTTATTATGGAGACCCAGCGTAAAGCTAATCTTGTCATTTTAAGTCTTCCCAGGACAGTGGCTGTGGACACGGCGTTCCGAGGCTACACCATTCCAAAGGGATCAGTTATACTGCCTGACTTCGACTCGGTTTTAAGCGACCCCCGAATCTGGGGAGATCCTGAGAGTTTCAGACCAGAGAGATTTATTGGACCAGACGGGAACATACTGAAGCCCGAGGGATTTATTCCCTTCTCTCTCGGTAAGTGTTTTCAACCGGGTGTTAGATCATAAAACTGAGATTTGAGACCAATCTCAAATCTCAAGCACCTGAATTGACAGAAATGGAGACAAGATCCTTGAAATTTGAGACTGGTCTGCAGTTTAGGTTTTATGATCTTGGGCACCGTCCTCTATCACTCAGTATGCTTGTATATCACTTTACAACACAAAACGTATAAAAATCGAATCCTTGTCAAATGTGCTTTAAGATACTGAAAGATTTGGTAAAGAAAAAGAAAGTTTCTTATTCATTCTTAATTAGATCAATCGTTTGATTCTGATTTATGCAATCTTTACTTTTTATACTGTCGTTACTATACTTATTTTAAAACAAACACAACAAAAAAAAATCAGACAAACCTAACCAAGTAAGATGACTGGATGGAAACATTTCAGTTATTCAGATTTCACATTAAACATCTGTAGAAAATCCAGTCGCCTTTTATTGACGTCACTTTCGCAATAAACCCTTTTAAGGACGCCACTTTCGCACTAGCCTAAACGTAGATCAAGATCTGTATTGAAGAAAACGGAGTTCTAAGTTTCATATAACGATTCTGTGCAATAATGTTACAATACGCTTGCATGCATTTTTAACAGAAAAAAACATAGGGGTTAATGTGTGACACATTCGTGTTAAGGTGTGACATGAACGTTTTTACCAGAACATATGAGTTAAGGTGTGACATGAACGTTTTTACCAGAACATATGAGTTAAGGTGTGACATATACGTTTTTATCAGAACATATGAGTTAAGGTGTGACATGTACGTTTTTATCAGAACATATGAGTTAAGGTGTGACATGTTCGTTTTTACTATAAAATATTACTTAAGGTGTGACACATACGTTTTTACCAGAACATATGAGTTAATGTGTGACATATACGTATTTACCAGAACAAAGGAGTTAAGGTGTGACATATAAATATTTATCTTAACATAGGGATTAAGTTGTGAAAGTTCTAGATTTTTTTTAAATTACTGTTGACCTTTTCTTCTTCTAGGACGAAGAAATTGTATGGGCGAGCAGCTGGCAAAAATGGAGCTTTTCCTCTTCGTTTCATCTTTAATCCAGAAATTCCAGTTTCTTGCACCGGAAGAACAGTTTTTGGATATAGAAAAACTCGATGGAAATTTCGGTGTTACCCACAGCCCCAAACCTTTCAAGATACGTGTCCATCCGCGTTACTGATATGAAGCTGCTTAAACATGACATCAGTGCCAAAGGTTATAAAACTGAGTATGGAAACCAGTCTCAAATCTCAAGCATCTGATTGGCTGAAATGGCGACTGGTCGCCTTGGGCAAAATAGACTTCTTGGATTTTTCTGTACAGTGTATATATGTGTCCATTACTACTTTTCGTGATAAAATTGATGAAGGATCAATGGAACTATAACCCTTTACTTCATAGATATGGCTTTAATGGGTTGGTGAACAATTTTGATCCAGATTAGCCGGTACATATGTGCCGTATAATCAGGATCTAAAATGCTCACTTTTAAATCCATTAGGGCCCAAGATCATAAAACTAAGTTTTGAGATCAGTCTCAAATCTCAAGGATCTGATTGGCTGAAATGGCGACCAGTCGCCATTTCAGCCAATCAGATCCTTGAGATTTGAGACTGATCTCCACATTTAGTTTTATGATCTTGGACCTAGATTATTTCTGACCAGGAGGTGAACATTGTAGATCTAGATCACATAGCACAGGCACAGATGTGCTGGGTAGTCTGGATCTCATCTGGCCACCCATGGGATTAAAAGTATACATATAGAATAAAGGGTTAAATCAGAATGTTATTTGAGACACTGTCGAGCTTGAAATATACACTGATTGAAACAGAAAATTATTTGTGTAATTTAATACCTAGGATGTGTTATATTCTGTGGGAATGCGTATGAAATGTAACAACGACAATTTTGGTTTATATGTTTAATGTTCAAGTTCTGACTAACAAGTGCTATGAAAGAGAACAACTGATGTTGTTCTCTTTCACGATCTTCCCAACAAACATATTACATAATACAGAAAATAGCTGGGAAAACTATAGAACAACGCTTACTCTAGTGATTTTTATCATAAATTTCATGTTCTTCATAATGCGTTGTGTGTAATACTACATGTTGTTAATTAAAGTATATATTAATAAATGGGGTAACCCGTGAAGGGGCCTAAAATCGGAAAAAATCTCCAACGTAGAACAAACATTTTCAAACATTTTATACTAATAGAAAAAAGCCAAAAACACATATCCTAATCTGGTGTCTTTTAATCGGATATATTTATAGTTAAAGTGTCAAAATGTGTGTCATTGTTCGTATATAGATCTTTAAACTTACTGTTTATGTATAAAATTACATCTAGATTTGAAAATACCATATAAAAGTTCAATTCCATTCAATTTTAATTACAAGAGACTACCGTATACAGAGCCCAAGATCTTAAAACTAAGTTTTGTGATCAATCTCAAATCTCAAGCATCTGATTGGCTTAAATGGCGACTGGTCGCCGTTTCAGCCATTCAGATGCTTGAGATTTGAGACTGATCTCCAGATTTAGTTTTATGATCTTAGGCTCTGTATACGGTAGTCTATTGTAATTAAAATTGAATGAAATTGAACTTTTTATATGGTATTTGTAAATCTAGATGTAATTTCATGTACAATGATGAGTCTCTTATAAAGGCAGGACTGTTAAAGATTAAGTTGTGTTAGGCCTTACTGACACTATATTAAATAACAAGAGAGTCCAAAAGTTATAATTCTACCACTTTCAGTGCTTATCAATGTCTCATTTCTTTTCAAGTTTTGCACTCAGAGGAACGATCTTGGCGATGATGCACATGCCATCGCCACACGTGCCCCAAGAGCACGTCTAGTCTTTCATTGATTTGTACAGTGTAGGTTTTCTCTTGCCAGTTTTCTCTTGCCAGTCATTGATTGTACACTACATGGTCCAGACGATACAGCCCAGACTAGAGGGCGATACGCCAAGAAAGGAGGACGATACGACCCAGACTAGAGGACGATACGCCCGAGACCGGAGGACGATTGGGTCCATACTGGAGTACGATACGGCCCAGACTGCATGACGATATGACCCAGACTGGAGGAAGATACGTCTCAGAATAGAGGGCGATAAGGTACAGAGGACTATATGGTCCAGACTGGAGTACGATACGTCCCAGACTTGAGAACGATACGACCCAGATTTGAGGACGATACGACACTTAACGAAGGCGATACGGCCCTGACCGGAGGACGATAGGGCCCAGACTGGCGGACGTAACATGTGAACGATACGGTCAAGAACAGAGTACGATACGACCCAGAATGGAGGACGATACGGCCCAGAATGGAGAACGATAACAAAACGACCCAGACTAGAGGACGATACGGTCCAGATTGGAGAAGAAGACGGCCCAGAACGGAGGACGATACGTCCCAGACTGGAGGACAATGCCGCCCCGAATGGAGGACGATACGGCCCAGAATATTTTCAGCACATTTTCAAATGAAAAAATAATTAACTTGAACATACTATATTATAGGACGAGCAGAGTGAACATTTCTGTTCGTTTTTGAAGGGATATGCAAATATATATATATATAAGGCCTTTTTTGTTTATTAAACCTTTTTTGTTTTCAATGAAGAAATGAAAGGCATTGTCAACTCTTTTCCTTTGTTGTGTCCAAAAAATAAAATGAAAGACAATGTCTTCTGTCCTCCAGAAATATTACCAAGACAATTAACTCTGGCGGGCAAATATTTTTTTCTTTTTTTTTTTACCTTACCTTAGCTCTCAGAACATAGATAGTTATAGCAAGACCTAAAAATTTCCTTAAATTCTATTGACATAAAAAAACACAAAAATCCAGCAACATAAAACATCAATTTAAATGCCCACATGAGTTACTGACAACAATATACATGTAATATCGGCCTTTCAAACCAGAGCCCCAGGCAACACAATGGGGTGAGGGTATTTAGTCTTCGGACCCAATAGCCAGTATGTTAAATCTTGGACTTCCTTCTGAGGAGTTCTACCAAATAGCCTCATTACTTGTAACGTCCATGGGATTGTGTTAAGAACATGCATTAAGTTATGAACAATTTTTTCACAGACATAAAATGCGTTCAAATAACAGTAAATTAGTTGGGGTTGCAATCTGATTAAAACATCCCCTGAAAACCGCTACGCTATCAGGGTTAGGGCTAGTTTGTTAGATCTGACTTTAGTGAGATTGTTGGGGTTGAAGTTTGTAATGTATATGACTTTCCACGTGTGCATTTCAAAAGGTCCCAAACCATTTAATCAAGGGTAAAAATTTAGAGAAAATTAAATAGTTCACAGCATTTCACAAGTTTGTTTTTAAAAATTATACAATATAAAATTAGCACAACTGCGCTGTCATTGTCTACAGAATAGCTGTTGTTGCCACAAAATGAAAGTTGGAAATTGAAAACATAAATTAACATTTATTTTGAAATCGGGGAAAGCGTGAACATGTCGCATTAATTTCAATTACCGCGTTTCAATTATTGTCGTACTCGACCAAGCAGTATAGCTCATAAGACCATAAACGATAAATTAGTTTATTTCAATGCATTACCGAAGATACAAGATACAAAAAATGTATTTAAAGTCGGTGTTTACAAACAAAGCACAACATTAGCTATGAATAGCTATTGATTGACTCTTTCAAAAGACTTTTAAAATGATTTAAATGATAAAACCATTATAAAATAGCGGGGAAAAAATAATATCGGTCTACATGAATATTTATCCAATTTGGATGCTGCTCTTGTCAAGTCCGATGAAGTAAACATTTCGTCATGATAAGTTTCTACATTCGCATACAACTCATATCGTACGATGATCAACGTCCAAGGAACGCCTGATTTACACACAGTATTCAATGATCGTTTGCGTAACTAGGAAGTGTTAATATGTATAACTTGGGCTAAGTTGTAACACAGAGAAGCTGAGTCACATTGAGACTGAAACAGACAAATTTTTTTAGTTATATTAGTTGTGACTACCAAAAATACCAGTTACAGAAATATATTCTTAAAAAAATCGACAACACCAAACATTCACGAGATGAGCTCACGGAAGAATCGGGATTTTGTTCATCATATGATATTTATTTTCCTGGTTTTATCTAGTACTTTGGTAAGTACTTTTGTAATAACATGCTTCTGTTGCTTAAAATTCTCTAGCTGCTATTTCAGATCTTTTATTTCTTCTTGATGGGTAATGCAAAAGCAACATACAACATTAATGTGACAAAAATTTTAAGTAAATAACGTTCAGAAAAAATTCTGTTCATTTTCAAAATTCCCCAGACAACAGAAGTAAGCAGTCAATCAGTTATTTATCAAGCATCAGTTAGATTTCAAATTAATAGCCCTGAAAATTATTGGCATTATTGACATATATTAGAATTGATTTTTTAATTTTTTTTTTTACTTTCAATTCTTTGCTGTGTAATAAAATAATTAAATGTTTCTTGAAAGTGTCAGTTAAAATAGATACCCTTTCAATGAACTGTACATATCATTTTTAACCAAGTTTTCTTAGGAAAACAATGGTTATGAGATTGGGGAATTAGATTGGGGCAATGGATATGAGATTGGGGTAATAGATTGGGGCGGGTGAGCGGGCAGGTGTCTGCATCATTAAGTTTTTTGTTTCAGTTCACTTTTAACCATCATGATTCAAGGTAATGCTTTAAAACTTAACATAATTGTCTGACATCTTGACTGTATTTCAGTAAGTGAGATAAATATATTAAGTAATAAATAAGACATCGAATACAGCTATCTTAACAACTGAGAAAAAACTTGAATATTTCACTTAATTATCAGGAAAATGTTAAGTACCATTTTAAAGACAATAAATGTAGACCATTAATAATATTTGCAATGTCAAAATGTGATCATGGGCAAATTTGTTAATGATTTACATTTATGCCCTTCTTAACTAAATTAAAAAAATATATTTTGTTACAATTCAGGTTTTTTGTTTGGTTGATTTGATAGCCAATATTCGGCCATGTTCCCAATGGCAAAACATATACTTTTTTCCTAATTAGAGAATAAAAAATCCCAATTCAATTTCAGAGATAAAAACAGCATTGCCTGTGTTATTTCATTAATAAAATGTATTTATAGCTTGTAAGCTTATCAGGCATATTTAATTTTGTTTCTTTAATCCAGAAACAATTGATAGTATTAAATATGCTAACTTTTATTCCCCATTGATGCCAAAAAAATCCTAGTTTCTGACAATGATGCAAATTTTCCCAATTATAGGGGTATAGGTCGTATTCCCTAAATGGTGAAAAAAAGCCCTGGAATTATTGCCATTTTTCACTTAAAATTCAACCCTTTCTTCCATGTATACACATTTTTACACATGTGCAACCATTGTAGATACAGATCAGCCGGCACATCCATGCCATCTGATCAAGATCTGCGCTGCTCGCATTTTGGTCAGAAAAAACCTAATGAATCAAAATGCGAACAGTGCAGATCCTGGTCAGACAGCTTACAATCTGTCAATAGGGTGCGCATATGCATTTATAAGGATATAGCATCTATCATTGAAATTGATTGTATTTTTAAACTTCTATTAAAATTAACAAACTTTTCAGAAGTAAGTAAGTAAGTAAGTAAGTAAAGTCTTTATTTAACGAGGCTACACATTTGGTTTCCCAATCTTCCATGTGGGCCTCTAAGATAGTTTTTGCATTATGTTAAAATATATTAAATGACACTAGTATGTTACTTAATCGGCACTGAAAAGGGAACTAACTTAAACCAATTTTATCGAAACCTAAACCGGAAATATCTTTTTGCAAATAATAAAATCTGTTAATGCCATACCAAAACAAAAAAAAACCGCAAGTGTAACCAAGTTATAATTATTCCATAGTTACAGCACCATTTTTCAGTTTGGTACTGGTACAGATTTTATTATTTGTAAAATTTATTTCCGGTTTCAGTTAAACCTAATATAGCAGTATTTTTCATCAACAATACAGGAAATTATTGACTGAATTTACCCATCCATTTAAAATCTAACTATTTAATCTACCAGCATGGATTATGCTCCTTTATTTGTGGTCCTAAGGCGCAATACATGTATATACATACATTTGAACTAATGACCCAATTTGAAACAAAAATATTTGACCATTAAATATTTGATACCCATAACATCATAAAAATGATGAAGTAAAATTGCAATATAAATTAGGTTTTTATGGAAAAGGTGGAATTTTTTAAAATTAATGAAAACATAACATGATAAAATGGAACATGATAAAAAACTACAAAGTTCAAAGCTGAAACACAGCCTATTTCAAGTAATTTTATTATTATCTGTGATATTCATTTGCACCACTACACTATAGGCCATGTACAGTGGTATTTCAAAGTTCAGTCCAATTAATAAACAACAATATGTGAGTCAAGTGGATATATTATAGCATCAGTTTGTTTTGTTGAAGTTTGATTTCTCTAAGTTGAAGTGAAATGTATGCTTGTAAAGCATGAAGAAAATAGGAAAACAGTTATTTACCCCACTTATTTTGACTTTATGGGTCATTTTGAGTCAGATAAAGAGAAACAAATCGCATATGAATTAAAGAAATCTTGAAATAATAAAATAACTGGGCATTTGTTGCTAACAGCCTCACCCCTAAGTGTCAGTATAATATTAAGGGTTACACAGGTTTCAAACAAAAATATTTGGGATTGAAAAGAAGTGATTCTAACCTTAACCCTTTGCTCTATAGCTTGTAGATTCCAAGGCTTTCACTAGACTTGCAAATCAGGGAGAAGTTTTGTCATAATTTTGCTGAAAAATGGAGAAGTTTGCGGTCAACAGCATTCTTTCCCTATATAGTCTATACAAAAATGACTTCTCCCATAGCTCAAAGAAGGGAGAGGTCTGGTCACTTTTGGCAGACTACTTCTCCCAAGTCTCCCTCTAGTGAGAGCCCTGGATTCATTTGGTTATTGCTGACCAAGATTTGACCAGTGCAGATCCTGATCAGGCATGGATGTGCCAGCTGATCTGGATCTACCCACATAAAAATGCATATGTATGAAGGAAAAGGATAAGCATCAATATTTTGATCCTAGATCAATTTTTTCACCAAAAAAATTCAAGTTTACACATTTCAAGGCCTTTGAAAATCGTAAGATACATTGACTTCATGAGGTGATTGTACACAGGGTTCACAATTAATAACAATTCTCGTATGTTTAGATAAAAACTTTCTTTATCAATTTACGTATGTGATAAAAAGTCAAAATTTAATCATTGAATGACACTTTGATTATCTCGTCATATTTGATGTGCCCGAAGTTTATGAACTTCAAGTAGCCTTAAGTAACCCATTCCTTGTTGTATCTCTACGATTGTAGGAGATTTTAAGTTTAAACTTACATGTTCATTAGGGATAAATCAGATTTCATTTAATATCTCACAAAATAGGTTTTAGACATAAGTAAAATTTAAGGTTTTATTTATTAAAATTAGTTAGTCTTGATTGTTTAAAACACAAGGCAATTTTTTTTGGCATTCATTAAAATAAAGACAAGCAATTCATGCTTATTTCATTTTAAATTGACATTTTAGTTAATAATTATTGTTAGATGTCAGTGTTCATATTTAAGCAATAAATTAACCAAACACATATTATTTTCCAGTTATTTTATTACTAGGTAGCATTTTGCTTATATACATTGTATATAAGTAGCAAATTTAAAGTTTCAAGTTTTAGATTTTCCATAATTATTACATAATTACTTTAATTCCAAACAACAATTTTTTTAAATGAATTCTGTTGAAAACTTTAAAAAGAGATTTTCATAGATAATTTAGTCCTATGAAATAAAAGTGGTTAACATACATGTAACTTTTGTATTATGAAATGAACAAAAGTATAAATTACAATAATATATTAAGTTTTTCAAATAGAGTTCTTTAAATGAAAAATCTAAATCAGTAGCAGAGATAACCGAATTATGTCGCACATAAAGTAAGGTCATGTTGTCTTGTTACTACCAATGTAAACAAATAAATGGATTTATTTAACTTTGACTTATCATATTAGAAATGTGTGAAGGCGGCCAGTTATCAGAATCAATTTCAGATAGTTGTCTAACCGTTTCTTGATAAATTACCTGCCACACCCCAGGGATCAGCTTAAGCTTTGAGAACCTGAGAAGTTTTCAGTTTTAGAAGTTTTTGAATTGTCCAGCTTTCTATAAGAAAATATAGACAAAAGTTTCTCCATTTGCTTAGCAGAGGGAGTACTTTAGTTAATTTGGAAGACTTTTTCTGCCAAATTTCCTTTTAAGCTGTTTCGTGCACCCATACACTTGTCAAACTGTACTCAAGTGTACAGGATCTGGCAAAAAAATCACCACAGGTGTCTATATCATTGTTTGGCTCTTCTTTCTACCAAGCAATCATACACTTTTATAAATTTTAACAAAGAAAACTTTTTGTACTAATATAAACCGAAAACATTTTTTTCCTAATTGATTTTAGATCTGTAATTCCTTTGAAGAAAGTGGTACCAAACAATTAAACGGACACCACCAGTGGGTTTTCAAATTTTAGTACTTAAAGTAATATGTGTTATATTAATCATGTTAATCAAGTGAACAAAATTGAAGTATCGTGAGTGAACTTGTGGACAAAATGATTGTGCATATATTTTCAATATGCAGTTGTCATTTACTACAAAGCTATTAATTAATGGACATGTGCACAGTGTTTAATTATTTTATGAAAATCCTACCAAATCTGAAATTTCATCACAACTTAGTTGTAGTTGAAAAGGTGATGATTTTATGAACAACATTAGTTTTAAGTATATGGTTCAAATCTAATAAAGAGATTTTGTTATACATTTGGGGAAAGCTTGGATTGTCTTTTACAATTTCACATTTCTTATGTTTAATTAAAGACAATTCCTGATTTTTCATAAACTGTTAATACTTTTGAAGTGGTATACAAATAAATGCAGAAATCTTATCGGAAAGTTGATATTTTTTCCTGGTTTCCGTCCAATACCTACGCAATTAACATTGATTTATTCATTTTTCGATCACACCACTTTTATTAACTTAAAGAAAAAATTTTTTATTGCATCACGCCACTGATAAAAAGCTGACTGAAGTTTGTTTGTGTTTGCTCTGATAATTAAGCTTGTTTGGTGCAGTGAAATAAGCGAATAATTTGCTGAGTGACAGTTTACTGATTAGACACTTGAAATATATGTCGTTGTTTATTTATTTAAGTTCTTTAGCACTTTGTCTTTGAATTTGATGGCGCATTTATAAAAGTCTTAAAACAATGTTTACTTAACCCTTACTTCATTGGGCATGGTTGTTGTCCCCTGGCAAATAGAGTAGACTCAGATCAGCCAGCACATTTGTGCTGTCTGATCAGGATCTACACTGCTCATTTTTTAAGTTCATAAGATTATTACTGACCAAGAAGCAATCTTTAGAGTGCAAACAGCTATTTGGATCTACACTGGTCACACATGCAATAAAAGAGTAAAGGGATAAAAGAAACTATAATTATAATAAATATATATGGAGTGTTCACTAACTGGTACAACACATGTGCAGTGATTTCAATTGATGCATATTCTGGCATTTTGATGCAAGCAAATTTGAATTTTTCAACTTTTGACCCCACCTAATTCTGAGCTTGGGGTCATTTTAGTCAAATTTTTCATTAATAATGATACATATTGTATCTTTTGCATTTTAAATATAAAGTTACTGTTTATTTGAACCATAAAATAAGCTAAAATGAAGTTAAAGCAATTTCATAAGTAGTAAAGTTCACTGAAAACAAGTTATGACTCGTGACCATCTGATTATGACCCCTTAAAAATTCCAAACAAGGGTCAGATGACCCCTGGTTTTTAAAAGCTATTGAAATCTCTAATGGGGCATGTTTTCTAAGTTGTTAAAAGTACATTAATGCCTTAAGCCATTTCTTCGAAAAAATAGGATTTGGTTTTAGATTGGTTTAGTTTACAGCTAGGTTAGCCAGTTTATCCTTGATCTGTGTCACTGAAATGGTCATTGAGCAATCGGATAAAGATTACCTATATTTATCTGATATTGCCAACAGTTACGGCTGCATCTCCTGTTTACTGACACACATGACCCTCTTGATAATTGTACATTAGTGAAACTTTGTAAGTTTTTGAGAGATACTTTTCTGTTCAGAAACGCTGGTAACAATATCGAATGGACTGCATGCATCACATAATAAGAATAAGTGTAATATGTTTTTCTTATGTTTGTTGCCAAAGTCATGTAGATGATGAGTTGAAATAAAAGTTTGTTGTTGTTTGTTGTTGTTGTTGTTGATAATGTAAAGATAAGCCCTTGCAAGGAGGTCAATACATGTTTTAATTGATGGAGTAAAACACATTAATTTATTAGTAACAAAAGGAAGTACTCAGTTACAATAAAATATAATTTTTACAATAAATCTGTTTAGAAAAAATACATTTTGTATCATTGAATCAGGAAAATTGAACAGGACAATGACTCTTTGAGATACATGTAGTAATTTTCTGATATAGCAAGAATTAGGTCTGATCTGCCTCAGACATTGCCCATTAACCCTTTCACTGCCATAAGGACGGCATATGCCCTCCCTATTATTTTCGGCGTATTTGCCATATGGACGGCTTTCGCCGTTTCTATATATAGACCAGCATGCAAAGTGGGGGTTTCTGCTGACATAGGCAGATCATTGAAATATTGACCAATAATGTTATTGTTTTCGTTTTCACGTGTAAACATAGTAATTATGTTGATATATCTATAAATAACCAGCCTCATTCTGAAATTGGTATTGGTATTTGTTTATGTGGTAAAAAGCTCTTGGCACTGACGACATCAATTCGGGTTTTCGACTATGCCTTGATGAAAAAAGAAGTGTTGCCTTTTTACTCTTCATGCCCCGTGTATGTGCATATCTAATGAATAAATCTAAAAGCAAATCTAGTGAAGATTCTGACCAGACTGCACAAATGTCAGGATCTACACTGACCCTTTAAGATTTTTGTTCTTTAGGTTATTATGTATTTAAGAAGAAGTGACTAGTGCAGATCTAGATCGGAAGAAATAGATGTAAATTTATCTGTTTTTGCTGTAGAATCCTCACAATATTTGTCTGTATTTCAGGCCTTCCTAGAGGTACCCGACGTGGACAATGTGGCTGGAGGACATTGTGTGTGGTATGGCCAGTGTGGGGATGGGTATAACAACGGGAAACTGAACTGTCCTGCTACACCAGCCAATCGAAATGCACCAAAACTTACAGATCCAGATGCTCTTCGGATTCTTAAACAATACTGTCCTGCACTGTACAAAGGTTTGTAAAGTCTGGTTGTAACAGAAAAATTAGAACATTCTGATTTCAATTTTTTTTTAAAGTACTGCTTTTGTTATCAGTTGTTTCACGTTTAGAGATGGTCTTCACACTACACCCCATGGATATGGCTTTCATCCTCTGTGTGTCCAGTAAAACTCCAGATCTCATTGTCAAGATCTACACGCTTAGCTTCTAGATTCATTAGGTTATTTCTGACCAACAAGTGAGCAGTGCCATCTGATCTTGATCTGTACTGTTTGCTTGTGTCTGGTCACTCGCTGGTTGCTTTACTGGTTGCACTCGGGATCATATAATCCCTTTATAAAGGGTTTATCCTTTCCTCCATATGTACACGTTATTACGCATGTGTGACCAGTGTAGATCCAGATCAGCTGGCACATCCGTCTGATGTGCCAGCTGATCTGGATCTACACTTGTCGCATTTTTGTCAGAAATAACCTTACAAATCAAAAAGCAAACAGTTTAGATCCTGATCAGACGGCATGGATTTGCGGTTTGATCCTGAACTAATCTGTTCCCCCATGCAATAAAGGTGTGTATATAGAGGAAAAGGTTAAAGCACTTTTGCAGTTACAAAGCATATATCTTACAAATATTTTAAGTGTTTTTAAAATATATCAAAATTTATAATATCAACTGTACAAGACCTGTAAACAAAGTAAATATGATGTAATATCCTCTCACAGTCAACATACAAAATGAATATATTTAAAAGCCAAAGTTGCTATAGCATTACAAACATAGTAAAATTCACTCAAAACCTCTTAAATGAACTGATTGGTCCAAAGTTTTGGCGAAATTCACTCCTGTTTAGTTATTTATGGGCATTACACAGGAGGGCAATGAAGATTACCCACATGTGGGACATTAAAGTATTCCACCCTGGACTAAAGGTTATAAAGCTGAGATTGGAAACCAGTCTCAAATCTCAAGCATCTGATTGGCTGAAATGGCGACTGGTCGCCATTTCAGCCAATCAGATGCATGAGATTTGAGACTGGTTTTTATGCTCAGTTTTATAACCTTGGGCACTGAACTGTGAACAGGCAGCTTTAATCCTTTACTCCATAGATACACATTCATTGTGTGGGCGAATAGTATAGATCCTGATCAGCCAGCACATCCACGCTGTCAGATCAGGATTTACATTGTTGGCTTTTAGACTGAGGCAACAAGTGCTGATCTAGATCAGATGGCATGGATCTGCCAACTGATCTGGATCTACACTAGTTGCACACACATAACAACTTGTATAATTATATGGAGTAAAAGGTTAAAATACAATGAAATGTTATAATGTAATAATATAATTTATTTTTCTCCTTACAGGTGATGACAACACACACACCTGTTGTTCTGGTGACCAACTGAGAACATTTGAAAACAGCATCTCTCTGCCACGACAGTTAATTGCAAGGTGTCCGGCCTGCTATTACAACTTTCTGAATTCAATATGTCATATTACATGTTCACCTCAACAGAACAAATTTGTCTGGGTGAACGGCAGTATTCCAAAAAATCCTGGTAACACGACAGGAATTCCTGGAATAAGTGTTGTTGTTGCAAATAAATTTGCTCAAGAAATGTACGACTCGTGTAGAGATGTTGAAATGCCAGGTGGCAGAGACAAGGCCATTTCTTTATTTTGTGGAAGACCTGCTGCGGAATGCTCGCCAATGGTGTGGTTAAACTACATGGGAAATACAGGCAATGGCCAAGCGCCATTTCCAATAGAATATCTTGCGAGTGATCAGCCCTGGAAAGCACCAGATGGTTTGGTCTTGCAGCCATTGAATGTACAGAACAAAAGATGCAATGAAACAGTGTCTGGCAGTTCACTAGAAATTGGTAAGTCTGAATATATGACTGTATTATTATTTGACCAGTCTCAAACCTCAAGCATCTGATTGGCTGGAATGGAAACAAGTCTCGAGCTCCTATGCATAAAGTAAACATTTGTTAAACTTTCTTCATATTAAAGGCCTCGACCAGAGTTTCTCTTAATTATAAAACTGAAGAAGTCAATAATTAGTTTAAAGACGATTCAATGAGATACCAAAATTGCTTGCTGATTAACTGATTTCTGTGATTTACACAACACTGGCAGTGATCATCTGCCCTGTCAAAAACAATTTGACACAAGTTTGAGGTCCAAATGTGGTTTAAGTAGTATCTTGAAAAGTCAAATTTCAGTGATTCATTGGAACCCACAGACTGCTGAGGAGTGGGCTGATCTGGATCTACAATATTCTACATTGGTCATAGATTATGCTTATATATGGAGTTAAGGGTTTAACGAAACTTGTATGTTGCATGTGTCTTGCAGGAACTGAGCAGTGTAAATGCCGAGATTGTTTTTATGAGGTGTGTGATCCGCCTCCCAAACCGGATGCTGCAACCCGTAAATTGTTCTTTGATGCCGTGTTTGGGTAAGTTAGAGACTCTTGATATCTGTATAATAGTTTACTTTCCTCAAAGAATTTTTGTATTGAATTTATTAAATGGACTTTGCAAGGAGATAAAAACAATAATTGGAAAATTGAGTCAACCATGGTTCTCTTTGTGTACTAACAGAGAATTAGTAGTTAATAATTAAATGTTACAACTAACATAAGTCAGTAACCCTGCAGATAATGCAGTTGATGTTTGAGAAAGTCATTTGCTGTTGGAGCTACTAGGTTTCTGGTGTTATTGCAAGTGTGTCTTCTGTTGAAGCTACTTTCTCTTTTCTGTTAGAGCTAGTAGGGCTAGGAAGTCTCTAGTTTTCTGGCTAATAAGTCTCTGCTGTTAGGGATAGTCAGTATTAAGATCTCCTCTGTTACAACTGGTAGGTCTTGCAGGCAAAAAACCTGTTGAAAAAGTGGTGTATCACTATCAATGGCATAGTGGTACACATCTGTCATCTAAACAATTTTTGAAAATCATATGATCATGATGTGATCAGGTCATTGGATATATCATCTTCTTTCTTTATGGTTTTGCACACAAGTGACAATATACATTTTGATCCCATTTAAAAGATTTCCCATATGATAACTACATCTTACCAGTAGAAAATTGTGTGTTTCATAAGATGGTTATTTCTCCTGATTTCAGAGCTTACAGAACGGTGGAACTGGTGATTTCCCGCAAAGACAGCACAAAGCCCGTGGAGCATAACCTTCCTGCCCCAGCAGTCGAAACAGTCAACTTTACTGCCATGTTTGACAAGGACTTTATACAGCAGGTAAGAGATGCCTTAGCAACACTGTTATGGTTATATTGAATTTGCATTGGTCCATTCTCAACACTTGGTTAACAATCAGTCTATACTTTGATCAGACTATGGAAATCCAGCGTTGGTATCACAGTTGTCATTTTTTTTTGCCAGTTCTCGCGCTGTCAGTCAACATTGTTGCCATTTTAAATAATAATATGCTATTGTCGATTATTTTAAAGGATTGGTGGTAAAATCTGGTTATTAAATTACTGTCCACAAGAAGAAGAAAATTTAAGCTAATTTGCATTCTCATTTCCCTGATAGGTTACCACATTCTGTGATGTGTTAATCCCCAAATTGAAATTACAAAGTGTCTGTAAAGATAACCCCCTTGCCTGTGGGTAATGATCGATGGCACGATTGGATCAATGTGTGCAATATGTAAACTTTGGCTATCTCCACTATGCTATAACAAGAAAATTTTGGGGTTGTTTTTGATGAAGTTTATAGCTTTAATGGATTCTCCTGTCTTATATTTAACAAAAAATGAAAGAATGAAACCTAGTCTTTTTCTCACCTAATTTATGCCATAATCTGGATCTATTCTTCAAGCAAAAAACTCTATCAGGATACTTCAAAACATCTGACTTGTGTTCAGTACGGACAAAGACAGCCCTTCGGCAGCAAGGCATTAAAGTTTAAGACTAGCAAGGTCTGACACACGACTTGGCATTATTCACTTCTTTTTGCAGGTGTTAACTCTTCAAACAGCGATATCAAACATATTGGCAGATGGAAGTGGCCGGAGTATTACGTTACAGGATGTTTGCATGAAGTCACAGGGTGCTTGTATAATGGAGAGTATTACACAATATTACCAGAACAACGCTTCCATTGTCAACAAAGTAGAATATGATGAATTCAGAATTTTTGTAATGGCAGACTATTTGGACCATTTTACGACATGCACACAAGGGTAAGGCTTTTTGACAGAATGTTCATAGAAGTCAAATGTTCCTGTCCAGAACACTTGACAGAAGACTTTTCATGAGCTGTTTTATTAGAAAATCCACTTTCTTGAATGTGTTTGGTATATTAAGAGCTTCATTAATTTTAGTTAAAAATAAGCTTTTTTTCTACTGTTTTTAATTTGTTAACTTCTCTTAAGTTTGTACGTCTAACTTCTCTACATTTTTTATGTCTATCATTTTCAATAATAAAATATTTAAATAATGTCTTTTGATCATATTAACATGGGCACATTTCAGTAACATTATTCAAAACTGATTTAGCTAAATCTTTCATGGAAATATGTTTTACTCTGTAAATACTTCAAGAGATGTAATACTGTACAACATATCTTGAGAGTGAAATTCTGGAAACCAAATTTCTTCAGAGTCTTCCAGATTTTGAAAAGCCTTTACTCTATTGGTTATGGCTGTTATCCTTAGGTGAGCAGTGTAGATCCATGCACGTCCATGCCATCTGATCAGAACCTAGTCTGTTCACATTTTGATTTATTCAGTTATTTCTGACCAGTAAGCAAACAGTGCAGATCCAGATCAGTTGGCACTTATGTGCCAGTTGATCAGGATCTACACTGGCTGCACACATGTTAAAATGTGTGTATACAACTATGAAGTAAAGGGTTAATGTCTCACTAACTAGTATATGTACTGAAATCTTTGTATACTCAACAAAAATAAAAAGTATCCACTTTCCTATTTTAAATTTTGTAAAATTTGAAAACGAAAACTCAAAATTCTAAATGTGTACAAATTTGCTTTTCTGTTATCATTGCAAAGGGGTAAAGTATTTTTGAAAATCTGTAGCCACAACTTTGTTATCTTTCTCTTTGTAATAATAAGGGTTCCAGTAAAATGCCAGCGATTCTTTGAAATATTCACAATTATTTGAATTAAATCACTTTCTCTACCTCTTGTGGATAAATAAAATCACAAAATATTCATCAATAACACAACTGGTCCTCGATAAACAACGCTAGAAATTCCAACCATTTCCAATGACCTCCCTTTAAATTGAATTTGTAGTGTTTTGTAATCCATGATTAATTGTTATTCGATTGGCAGTTCCTCAGGTCTTGGTGTTGAAGTTTTTATTCATGAACAATTTAACTTCAAAACAACTGAGATTAACTAACAAAACACCATTCAAAGCCTGCTTGATTAAATGAAACTATGTTAATGGGAATATAAGCATAAAAAGTGGATACTTTTTATTTTTGTTCAGTATACATACATAAGCAAGAATGATTATTAGATTAAAGGTTGATCCTCAGAATTGGCATTTACTTGAGAGTAACTTTGTATACAGGGCCTTCCCCAGAAAAATTTAAGGGCATCCTGGCATCCTAAGCGTGAAGTGCAAATTCATGCAAAATGTTTTCACTTAGTTGATGTGGTGCATTTTACAAATTTTATATATATTTAGCACAAATCAACATAATTATCTAAGCTAAATTGAAATTAGACAACACATCACATTTTTTCAAAGTCATTTATTGATATGGACAGCATTTAAAGATGTACAGTTAACACTTTAATAACATTCAATTACTTTAATATTGTTTTCATTTTGGTTATAATTTGTTATAAACCTTCTTTAATCACCTGTTAATTAGAGTGACAAGATTATCAATTACCACTTATAAGTTACATGCTCACAGTTAGCAGGTCATCAAAGAATAATATACCAACTTTATTCTCATTTGGGCCGTCATAACTGCCAAGATAATCGGTTTTAATTGGTTGATTTATGACCGGTTCTCTGTATTCAACAGACATTCATTTGATATTGTATCTGACTTCTGATACACAGCAAACGCTCATTAGATATTGTAAGGGGTGATCTTTTATAATAGATGCTTAACAATATCAGAGAAATGCTTGAAATTGTCAAGAAAGTTTCATAATATGACATGTTTATTGACCTTGTTTGTTGAATTTTAAGGTATCCTGGCCAGGATTTATCGCATACCGGCAGAGTATAAGCTAATGATAGTTGAAAAATTAAGGCATCTCTGTGCCGGTGTGCCATAATTGCCTGTGGAAAGCCCTGGTATAGCTTCACATGTAAGCGTTGAGGAATTGATTCAGATCTTTAATATAAGCTAAATATGTTGTTTTTCAGAGATCCACCACTTGAAACAGACACAGATTTTAAGGAATCTTGCCTCTCAACATTTGGAAACATAACGTTGCCTTATATTGTGCTACAGGGATACAGTGACACGCAGTATTCCGCTGCTACATCTTTTGTGGTTACATTTATCCTGCGTCCAGGGCCTGATAATGATGTTCAGTCCTGGGAAAATGCATTTGTAAAATTCATGAACACTTACAACAATATAAATATGAGCATTACTTATAAAATGACTGAGGTAAGAACATTTAAATATCCATGAAATTTCTTAGCTAAATATTAACCCTTTCTCCGTGGGATATGGCTGTTATCCCTTGGGTGAACAGTGTAGATCAAGATCAGCCATTTGAAAAGGATCTGCACTGTTTGCACTTTATTTATTAGGTTATTTCAATCCTAGAAAAGACCAGTGCGGATTCAGATTAGATGGTATGGATTTGTGAGTAAAGGGTTAACATAAAAAAATATTATATTGTTTGAGTGAAGGTTTAACATTAAAAACATTAAATTATTCAAGATATTAAATAAATGCTCTGGTGCCAGAGATTGGATTTGGAAATTTAACAAGTTCACAGAAATCTTGTTCATCAGGAAACTGCCTAAAGCTAAATTTAAATCTGCACAGTTATTAACATTTAACTGTGGTGTGGATGTTAGTTAAATCGGTATAATACCTCCCAGGGAACAAGACTGTAAAACAGAGGCTGAAGACCAGTCTCCAGTCTCAAGCAGCTTATTGGTTGATATTTAGCTCAGTTTCCAAACTAAACAATCACAAGCTAGAGATATTTAGCTCAGTCTCAGAACCTACCAACTACATGCTAGAGATTTGAGCTTGCTCCCCTTTCTCAGTCTAATGACTTTTAGCATTAAATTTTGCCTCCGGAAAGAGGACTTCATGTTTTTTGTATTTTAAATTTTGCCTCAGGAAAGAGTACTATGTTTTTGTATTTTAAAATATTGCCTCGAGAAAGAAGACTTTATGTTTTTATATTTTAAAATTTGCCTCAGGAAAAAGGACTTTATGTCTTTACATTTGAATTGTTAGACATCGGGTCCATCAGATGAACTACCAGAAACCTTTAATGTTGTGGTACCTGCTGAAGGAGAGGGTCCAGGGTACGATGTCATACCAGAGGATGACGGTGCACAAGCTGATGACCAGGGGCACTGTACATGGTACGGTCAGTGTGGGCAGAACACTGGATGGAATAATGGTGCCTTAAATTGTCCTGCAAACAACAAGACAAGGAATTCTCCATTAATGACTGATCCCGAGGGACTTAGGATCCTCAAGAAATATTGTCCACAACTCTATAATGGTATGTAAAATATGGTGCTTAATAAAATTACCCATCAAGACGCTCTTAATCACTATAAAAACTTAAATAGTGTAACTTCATATGTAAGATATTGTTAACACACTTAAGTTGACCAATTAAAACGTGGGCCTGTGGTATATCTTGCTATAAGATGAGAACACAACACATGGCCAAGTGCCAGAAAGTGATTTCAATGGCTGGGTTATTGTTGACCAAGGCCACTTGTTCATATCTTGACTGGGAAAGTGTAAGGTTGGTGCACCCTCGAACCTGGTATTAACCCATAGAGGATATTTGTTTTTACCAGTGTAAGATAGAAGTATATTTCACCGAGTTAGCTCCGGAATTCGTATTTTCACGAGTGGCGAAGCCATGTGTGAAAATACAAAATACCGGAGTTCACGAGTGAAATATATATCTCTTTCACTGGTTAAAACAAATTTTCTTTTTATTTTATGCTTTTAGTGCACAATTTGTGTGAATCTGACAGAAAAGTTGTAGGAAATGGCACCAAAAATGTTGTGACGTCATGACGTCATTTACCCAAATTTGAGCCCGTTTTCTAAACGTTCTCATTCGGATTGTTATGTGCGTTTGGGTACCAACGTAAAAAAGCAGTGAAAATAAAAATGATATTCCACTGTTTGAAAACAGTGAAATACCACTTTTATTTCACCGGGAAAATTCTATAATTCACTGGAAAGCATAAAATAAAATATGTTTCCCACATAAATTTAAGAAGTGGTAATCTCTTAGGTTGACTTTTTGTAAGTTGTTGACTGGTTGCCATTTCAGCCAATCAGATGCTTGAGATTGGTTTGAGACTGGTTTCAGATCTCAGTTCTAGATCATAAGAAAGATTCATATAATAATGTTATAAGTCTGTTAACTTCATGATTCTAGGTGACAACAGTACAAGGACTTGTTGCAGTGTTGATCAGCTCAAAACCATGGAAGAGAACTTGGCCTTACCGGATCAGTTACTGTCACGATGTCCTGCGTGCTACCAGAACTTCCTCAATCAGATCTGTCAGATGACATGCAGCCCAGTTCAGAGCAACTTTGTGTACGCAAACACGAGTGCACTGTGTCCAAGCGGCAGTAAGTAGATCTACTTTGTATAACGGAGGTACTCCTGATCCTGCTGAAGTTACCATTTTTAGAATAACTGTGAATGCATTTACACTGCAACTCCGTTATATCGCGATATACATGCATCTGACAGCAAAAACAAATGAATTCTCCTTGTTTCAGCGCAATTATTTACTTATATCGCGCTCCGTTCATATCGCGGTTGGCGGGCTTAGACCCCGAGGTCCGCGATATAGTGGAGTTGCAGAGTAGTAATCCTGGGCAAGAAACTTTGAGTGTTTTTTTTATGGATTCTTAAAATTGTTGTTTTAATTTTTTTTAAATTAATGTTTACATACAATTTTATAGTTCATGTTTTTTTTAATTCATGGAATTTTAACCCTTTACTCCATGGCATCAATACACCTCTAATCACTGCGTCTAATCACACTTGTGCAATCAGACCAGGATCTACACTGTTCACTTTTATATTCATTAGATTGTTTTCAGCTTGGTACATGTATCATTTTAGTAATTGTCATTGAAGAGCAAAGTTATGTATTGATATAAAATGAAGCAAAAATATGTGTTAATTGTCTTATCAGAGAGTAGCTGAGGATTTTTTGTAAGGCTTGTGTTAAATTTGCTGTGTTTTATTTGATCTGGGGAACGAGGTTGGGGTGGTGGCATTCAAGATTGGTGTAAGGCTTTTTTCATTTATTTCATTTCAATTTTAGATTCTTTCCAGCAAATCAATATTTCACTAGGTTTTAACCCGTTGTACAACAATGAATCTTTCTTAAACTCTATATTGTTTCCACAGTATCAAGGTAATGAAACATATTTCTTTTTCACAGGTCCAAGCACCAGTGGTATATGTCCAGGTGGTGGACTTGCCTCTATTACCTATGTCATGTCAAACAAATTTGCTAATGATATGTTTGACTCGTGCAAGGACGTTCAGATGCCAAGCGCCAATGACAAAGCCATCTCATTGTTTTGTGGTCGTAAAGCTGCTGACTGCAATCCAGTCTTGTGGCTCAGCTACATGGGCAACACTGGAAATGGGCGGGCACCGTTTCCAATCCTGTATCACTTCAGTGATTCACAGTGGATAGGTCCAGATAACCAGACATATATACCACTCAATGTCACCAATTTACGCTGCAATATAACTTACCCGAACATAACAGACCCATGCTCGTGTCAGGATTGTCAGACAAGCTGCGCGCCAATGCCGCCACCGCCTCCCGCAGCCAAACCTTTCACAATACTCGGAATCGACGGTTATTCATTTATTGTTGGATGTATATTTATTGCATTTATCATATTTTTTGGCACTTATGTGATCTGCTACAGTATTGTTAAGAAGGATTCACTGGGCATCGATTCTGAAGATTTTTACAGTGTAGAAACAGGGTCAAGGTCAGGTAGTCAGCAGGATCTGCTGAAGCGACAGGTATCTCCAGCAGAAATTGGCACTGCGGAAAAAATGGGGAAGAAATTTGAAGATTTTTTAACGTGGATTTTTACTAAGTGGGGAAAATGGTGTGCAAGCTATCCGATCATTGTATTGATAGTGACTATTATTATCTTTGGATCGTTTGCTGGGGGTATTGCTCGATATAATGTCACTACAGATCCAGTGAAGCTCTGGTCTTCTCCACAGAGTATGGCAAGAAAACATAAAGATTACTTCGATTCACATTTCGGGTAGGTTTATGTTTTAATTGGCTGCTGAAAATATATTTTCCCACAGTTTCGTACATTTCAAAGCTTAGCTAGAAAGCGAACAGTGTTTTTTGCTCTTGGCTTTTATCATTATCAAATCATCATTTATTTTCATATGTTGCTTACAAGTACCATCAGAAATCACTACATGTATATGCTCAAACTGAATTCATTAACCCTTTACTCTGTGGGATATGTCTATTCTTCATGGGCAAAAAGTGTACAGCGAAACCTGCCTTAGCAGCCACCTGCGTATAGCAACCACCTGTCTTAAACAGCCAGTTTGAATATGACCTAAACTGACATTTTGTTCTTAATTTTTACTGTCGTTAACGACCACCTGTCTTCAGCAGCCACTTTTTTTTCACTCCCTTGGGTGGCTGCTAAAGACAGGTTTGACTGTAGATCATGATTAGTCGGCACATCCATGCCATCTGATTATGATCTTCGCTCTTCGCTTATTGATTCATTAAGTCATTCTTGACCAAAAAGCAAACAGTGATCAAACAATGTGCCAGCTGATTTTGATCTACACTGTTGGAACATGCAATAAAACCCATATATGAAGTAAAAGGTTGTGTCTAGTTATTTGCTTTAGACATCTACATTATTATGAGATAGTAAGGAACCTGTCTTTGTTTTACAGTCCATTCTACAGAACAGAGCAGCTGATCATTACGAGACCGAACAACCATGTCCCAGTTATCCATGATTACCCGCCACCATCCACCGATAAAATCGCATTCTCCTCTCTGTTTGATAAGGAGTTCATGCACCAGGTAGGTGGCAGTTTGTTTCATACGATCTTTTTTCATTATCACTATACTACATTTAGACATTTTATGATGCATGTGTGACCACTGTATATCCAGTTCAGTCATCATGTCCTTGCATTCTGATCAAGATCTTCACTCATTGCGTCCAAGGCATTTAGTATTTAGACTGGTTGCCAGTATGAGGTTGTCAGTTAATGGTGTTTGGCTCAATATTAATAGAAACTAAATTTTAGGGTCATTTCACAACACAGGACAGCAGATGTAAATCCCTTACTAGAGATTAGTCAATTTGGAGACTACATGTACATGGTTTCAACCAGTTATTTGATTGTCAGTCTGCAATTTTTTTAAAGTTCAAATGTTGAGGATGATTGTGAGAGATTTGGCTGGTAGAGAAGCTTTGCACCAGTCTAGGAATCATAACAGGAGACTGGAGACTAGCTTGTGATTGGTCTGTTTGGAGACTGAGTTCAATTTTCAGTACGGGTAGTCAGTTGCTTGAGATTGGAAACTTAATCACAGTTAACATGAACTTGAGCTCTGGGATTTGATTTCCCAACTAAGCAGACATTGAATCATACATCATTTGTCCCCCTCATCATTTGTAGGTCAGTCAGTTTTATTTACATGTTGTGTTATTTTTTAGATGGGATCTGTATATAATAGAAAGAATGTAACAGTTAAAACACGATTAAAACTGTGCAAAAATATAACTATCAGAAGTAAACCATGCATATTGTTTTATTAAATAAATTTTAATCTGGAGAGAATTGGTATTTAAACTAAATTAGTTGTAATGGATCTGAATAAAATGCTATAAAGGCTAAAATAAACCAGATTCAGTATGTTCAGTTCTCTCTGTTGATCTGAGCTTTGATCTGTCTTGAAATTTTGCACCCAGTGCCCAAGGTTATAAAACTGAGCATAGAAACCAGTCTCAAATCTCAAGCATCTGATTGGCTGAAATGGCGACAAGTCGCCATTTCAGCCAGTCAGATGCTTGAGATTTGAGACTGGTTTCCAATCTCAGTTTTATAAACTTCAGTCTTGATCAGTCTCAATCCATCATCAAATAGCTAATCACAGTGCAAGTTCTTTTATTTTAAGTGTTAAATCACAGTAAGTTTTTAGAGAGTTCTTGACCACATCCTTCTCTACTGCAAACTGTGCTTTAATAAAATTTATAACTACTTTCTTCTGTTGATAGGTTCTTGACTTACAAACCCAAGTGGAACAGATCCAAGCGGAATTTCAGGGTGAGAACGTCACACTGTCAGATATCTGCTTTAAGCCCCTGAGCCCGGATAACAACAACTGTACGATAGAAAGTGTGCTTCAGTACTGGCAGGACGACAGGACTAATCTGGACAAAGTTGTCTATGATCAGTACCAGATATTTGTTATGGCCGACTATTTGGACCACTTCTTGAAATGTGTACAGTAAGTAAGACCTTTTGTAAAACACAAAATCAGCTATTGTGACCACAAATATAGTTTTTGATTGTTATTGCCTATATACACCTTTTGCAAGAGAGAAGGAAGCTCGTATTGAAAGTATTGGTCCTATTGAGATTTTGATGAGGAAGACATACATTATTTGCTTATAGATTCATCAAAGATGAGCTAGCTGAACTAGATCTACAATACTTGCACATGCGATAAAACACGGATATATTATGTAAAGGGTTAATAATGTAGAAGTTCTGAAGAAAGAAGAAAAAAGTGTTAAAATATCAGTCCGCAACAACATGTCAGTTAAATTGCTGTAAGGTTGAGGTCCATACATATATTTAAACTTTGGTTTATTACAGGGCTCCAGCATCTGTATCGGATACAACCCCACTAGATATGTCGTGTCTTGGGGCATATGGGGGACCAGCATTCCCCTGGGTGGTTCTTGGAGGATATGATGGTAACTATAAATCTTGTTTTATATCTGTTTTTGCAAACAGTTCAACAGTATAATGCACCCTCTCATTTTTGTAGAACTGAACAAAAAATTTTATGTAACAGTGAAAATAACTGTCAGGCAACTTAAGGCACTAATTTAATAATTTAAAAGGACAATGTCATACAAGGATGAAAGTTCAAATCCAGAGTGATGAGGGCACACCTCATGTCTTTTTTGTTTTGGTTTGGTGTGTTACTTAAAAATTTCTTGTGTTTAACACTAGATTCTAGCTTCTCACACCTGAAAAAAAACAAAACTGTTTTTCATTCCCTTGTGATTGACACAAATTACTGGATAAATTCTTTTTTTTTCTTCCAAAATTTAATATTCTCAGTAATTAATGAAATGTTTGGCAAACTTTTGATGATAATGGCCATTTCGAATGGCATGTTGAATAGCAACATTTACAACAAAGTGAATAATGGCATCTTTTTCACAACTTGTTGCTAAATATAGCTGCACATTGATGTCAAAGTCAAAACTTGTGCATAGTCCAGTAGTGAGTTAGTGGCTTCCAAGAGGCAAACAGCAACAAGTCCAGGAGTTTGGTTTCCAGCCGTTCCAGGGCCATAGATCATAAAACTAAGTTTTGAGATCAGTCTCAAATCTCAAGGATCTGATTGGCTGAAATGGCGACTTGTCGCCATTTCAGCCAATCAGATGCTTGAGATTTGAGACTGATCTCAAAACTTAGTTTTATGATCTTGGGCACAGCTGAAATTATTAGCTTGAAACGAATCTGGGACTGTTCTAGAATTAGCACTAGCCTCCAAAAACATAAAATGACAAACTGTTGCTTGGAGGTGTCAGCTAGCAATGACAAATAAACTTAACAATCATGGACACATGAATTTGCAAAGGCAAATTTCTTGGATTAAAATTTATCAAACTGTTCTTAACAAAGATAACAAATACTCATCCTCTTGTATTAATGGTTAAAATGGGCTGTTGTTAATCTTTTGCTTTACCTTTTGGAATTATTTGAGCCAAGTTGTTAGAAAATAAAAAAAGCAACAGTTATTCTTACATTTTCATACATATTGCAGGTATTGTATTTAAAAAAGAAGGTAATTACTACAGCAAAAAGCCTAATACAAATTTTTGTTTGTTCAATTTAGATATTCATGCAAAAAAAGAGATCAGTTTTCTGAATACACATTTTCAGGGCTTGTCTTATTTGATCTTTGTATATGTTACAGAATTGAATTATCAGAATGCGACAGCGTTTGTGATCACATTTGTTGTTAACAACCATAATGTGGAAGAACAAAACAAGAAAGCCGAGGCATGGGAGGCAAAATTCATAGAATTTATCAAAAATTACAAGAATCCAAACATGACTATATCATTTTCTTCTGAGGTAAGATCTTCATGACATCTAGAACCTTTATTCACCTACATCTGTGCCATCTGATCATCATCTACACTGTTCACTTTTAGTAATAATAAGTTATTTCTGACCAAGATGTGTCCAGTGAAGATCAAGATTTGATTGCACAGATGGATCTATACACATTTAAAGGCACATATATGGTGTAATGGGATAATGTAATGGACTCTGTAAATGGGAGGCAAGCATTATTTAACCAGTAAAACATTACAACAATACTAAATAGTCAAATATTATTTTCTCGAGGGATATTTTCAATATAACCTGTTTTATTACCATTATGATCCTTATCTTTCCTGATCTTGACTGCTTCACCACAGATACATGTAGATGAAATCATTTAACTGTCATAGCCATTAATTATGATTGGTTAAGAATGATAATGATTCAGAACATAATGGCTTGCCACAAAATAGGTTTTAAACATACCAAAAATACATTATGAAAATGATTTACTTTGGTTTCTGTAAGAGCATTTTCACATGAATATTTATTTTAAAATTGTTTTTACGTTAACAAAGATGTATGTATATGTTTGTAAATTACAGCGCTCCATACAGGACGAGTTAGATCGTGAAAGTCGGTCCGATGTCTGGACAATTGTGCTGAGTTATCTCATCATGTTTGGATACATCACGATTGCTCTAGGACAGTTCCACGGATTTGACACAATCTTTGTAAGTACATGTTGAACAGCCACCTAACAGGGGTTCCATCTGACCCTGGAGATGACTTTTTGATACTTGAAACTTTCAAAGAGCCCCAATCGACCCCTTCAATTTTAGCTGAAGTTTTCCTTAAATTAGGGGTATTTTGGCTTTTAATTGACAGAATAACCTAAAAAACAATCAAAAATGACCCTTGATATTTTGCAACTAGTGGAACTTCTGCACTAGCTATGCTGATACTATACAACTTTTTCATTACTTTACCTTTCTGGACAAACAGAATATCAACAATCAAAATGTTTTTCAACAAATGAAGATAAAAGTTGCATAATTTTTAGGTTTAATCAATATTTTCCATAGAATACAGTGCCTATCAGCAGTGTTAAGGTTCAGTTACGGTAAATTCCTAATACCGGGTATAAATATTCCCATTAACAATCCTCAAATTTAAAAAATGAAGTGTAGAATTGTAAACATATTATTTTCAGACGATTGAAAACCATGAACTTACAAGTAACAACCCAGGAAATGTTTTACCAAAAACCACGAAATGTTATGCCCTCTAATATAAAAGCTTTTGCAGTAAATACCTGCTTACTTCTATCAAAGGATTTTCATGGTTTTCTGTTATATTAGACCATTATTAGTTTTAAAGTGTCTGATTGGTTGGAACTTTGCCCAGCCTCCAAACTGACTAGTCACAAGCGAGTTTCTTCCTTCTTAGTCATTGGCATTTTTTATGTTGGGAAACTGGCCATTTAGTTTTCAGAAAGTTAGTCAACTAAAGTGCATATTCACTTCCTTTGACTAATTGATTTTGTTTACAGATTGACTCCAAAGTGACACTGGGATTGAGCGGTGTGACAATTGTGTTGCTGTCAGTCGCCGCCTCTGTTGGTTTCTATAGTTACTGTAACATTCCAATGACCTTGATCATTATTGAGGTCGTGCCATTCCTGGTGCTGGCTGTCGGTGTGGACAACATCTTCATTCTAGTTCAAACATATCAGGTAAGCTACTACTTCCTTACACTATTGGCTCATTACATTCACCTCTGTTATAGGCTGGGACTACTTTCAACTACTTTTACTTTAACTAAAAAAAAAAGTTCATTAATTACATTTAAAATTGCTTGGGTTTCTTTGGTTTGAATGAAAGATAGTGAAGATATCTGTCATTTGTTTAACAACAAGCTTTCATATTCATAATTATGACTGTATAAAATAAGGCTGTCGAGTTGTGTCAAAAATCCCGACATTGAGCCTTTCGCAGAGATGTAAAGTGAGTGTAAGGAACGACAACTCTGCGAAGGAGATTGGTAAGCTACAGATGCTGCTCAATCATTTTGTGGGTGGGGGGTTGGGACATATTACTTAGTTAATTCATAAAATTCTCTTGAGAGACAGTGTTCAAACCAAATCTCAAGCAGTTAGTTGTATTAGGAGAGAAGGCTGAGTTTTGGTCTAGTGATACGGTTCTCAGATGCATTATGTGGATAGGTGTGCTATCTCTGTTTCATGTGAGTGATGAAAGAAGTTTTTCTCTTAACCATTTACTCCATATATAATGGTGTAGATCCAGATCTACCAGCTAATCCATGCCATCTAATCTGGGTTTGCAATGGTCACTTTAAGGTCAAAAATAACCTTTTGAATCAAAATCAAACAGTGCAGATCCTGATCAGACTGCACAGATGTGAGTGCTGATCTGGATCTACATGTTGTCCATGCGGTAAAGAGTTAAAGTTGGCAATAAAATTTTAACTAAACAGTAATCTTAATATTAGGGGAACAAAGACTTCCTGGAGTAATAAAATGCTGAATTTAAAAGTTTTTTGACATAATAGTTGAAACTAGTTTTGGCATATATTTAAATTAATAGAACAATTCAGTTGTGCATAATATCCAAAGATATTGTTAAAAGTGTTTTAATGTAGATGTCTAGGTTTTGTGTCTGAAGTAAACAGGATACTAAACAATAAATAAAAAACATTAAATGAATGATTTCAGAGAGATGTGAGGAAGCCTGGTGAGACACTCGAGGAACAAGTTGGTCGGGTGCTCGGCATTGTGGGACCCAGCATGCTGCTGACCAGCTTCTCCGAATCAATCGCCTTCTTTCTGGGTAAGTCAGCCCAATCAATAGCAGTCAGAGTCAGAAGTAGCAATATAGGCTTAATAAGCAAGGAGCCCAGCAAGGAAGACAACTGGGTCCAAGAACACAAACCTAAGTTTGGAGACCAGTCTCAAATTTCAATCATCTGATTGGTTAAAATGTGACTGGTCACCATTTCAGCCAATCAGATGCTTGAGATTTGAGAACGAAAACTTTAACCAGAGACCAGTTCAAAATCTCAAGCATCTGATTGGGTGAAATGGCATTTGTGTAATTGGTGGAAACATTGAAAACAATGTGACTGGTCGATAGCAGTGTCTTACATCTCTTCCTTTGTCCCATATTGTACTTCTTAATTGAATTCTATGCCAACACTTTAAAAAAGAAATCTGTCTTAAAGCATGCAGTGTTTTTCTAGTCTCGATGCATATTCATGATATGTTAATTTTAGAAGTGAAATTATTTGCCCTTAGAGAATATTAAAGCTTTTATACACTTAGCTTACCCTTTATGTAATCTTGTTTATGTTTTGTTGTATAGGTGCATATACTGACATGCCGGCAGTCCAGGAGTTTGCCCTGTATGCAGCTATGGCGGTCATGTTTGACTTCATACTTCAGATCACCTGTTTTGTGAGCTTAATGACCATTGATGCCAAGAGACAAGAGGTACATAGTCTATGTTGTTCACAAATTAACTTCCATGAATATATGAAAACTCCATTTAGGTGTAAAACCAGGAAAGGAATTTATAAAAGCGCTCTATTTGGGCCTGTTTTTCGATCCATTATGTAATAATTATATACGTCTGTCTTATTGTTTGAATATTTATTATATTTACATGAATTAAATATTGTTTAAACCAAATTAATTTCCATGTTGATGTTACTCAGTGATTATAACCATTCGGTCGACTTTGAATGTGAATCTTAAACATGATATGTTTTCTGAACATGTGAATTGTGTCCAAGACAATAAAACTGAGATTGGTTACTAGTCTCAAATCTCAAACATCTGATTGGCTGAAATGGCGACAAGTTTCAACATCCACCAATCAGATGCTTGAGATAAGAGACTAGTCTCCAACATCTTGACATTCTAGAGATTTGTTTATTTGTATCAAAGAGTCAGGTTAAAAAGATCCGAGACTTGTCTCTCTTATGTTTGCCCTGAAGGGAAGTACTGTGAGTGTGCAACACATTGCACAGCCATAAAGCATTTAACAAGCATAGTTAATATAAGCTTGAAGATTTTGTTTCACAATTTAATTGAAATAAGTTTATACTTCTGCGATCTTTGTCCATATTACACTACTTACTTGTTCACTAAATATTGATGAAAACACTAAGTGTACAAATGCACTAGTTATGCCATTGGAATGGAACTTCTTGTTTTATGGTACTGATGTGAATATCTATAAAATTTATCTAACATTTACCTGATGTTTTTATCTACTAGTCAAATCGCTTTGATATCTGCTGCTGTGTACAAATACCAAAGAAAGAGAAGCAACACAAACAAGAAGGCTACCTGTACTGGCTGGTCAACAACTACTACTCTCACGGGCTGCTGTGTTCCTGGGTCCGACCTATCGTGGTATGTACCATGTGCTCTTCTTTGAAAATAAACATGATCTTGCCTCAAAAGGGAAATGAAAAAAACTAAAATAAAGTAACTTTATGCAGAAAACTGCATGATTTAAAAAATTTGGGAGGGAAAGTTTAAGAGCTGGATTAGCTAAATCAAATTATAATAGTGTTTTATCTATTGTTTGTTTCAGATTCTGATATTTGTGAGTTGGTTCCTGTTTAGCATAGCACTCACTTGTCACCTGACTATTGGCTTGGACCAGGCTTTGTCAATGCCCACAGTAAGTATAATATACCTTCACTATACCTTGGTTCCTGGCTTGTATGCGCCTTTTACAATGAACATTTTATTCCTTTGACCAGAAATCATCCCAAGTGTTATCTTATGACGAACAGTGTAAATCAGATCAGCCAGGAAATCTGTCAAGTCTGATCTGGATCTACACTCTGCCTATTGTTTAGAAATAACATAATAATTCTTAAAGCAAACAGTGTAGATCCTGATCAGGTGGTACAAATGTAGATTCTGATCTGGATCTACACTGTTTGCCATGGGATAACAGCCATACCCCATGTAGTAAACTCTTAACTAAAATGAATGTCACAATTTTTTCTAGGACTCCTACGTGCTTGATTATTTCCACAACATATCGGTCTACCTCTCCGTTGGAGCACCAGTGTATTTTGTGGTGCCTGCAGGACATAACTATACCAGCAAGGCAGGACAGAATGCTCTATGTGGTGGAAAAGGATGTCCACAAGATTCTCTGATTGGTCAACTGTTCCGACAGTCACAGCTCTCAAACTAGTGAGTAAACAAATTTCTGTCAACTGTTCTGAAGGTCACAGCTTTTGAACTAGTAACTATTGCTAGATTTTCTGACTAGTCTAATGTTCAGGCTGTTGAAGCTTGCATAGTTTATTTCTAAAGTTTGATATCCCCCCAAAATTAGAAATAACTGGTGAAATAAGAATACTTCAAGTTTTAATGTACATTACTTTACCAGATTTCACTAGGCATTAAAAGTCATTGTGTTCATTCTTAGGATAAAGTTTATCACACCAAACTTCTTAGGCTTCTTTATCTGAAATGGTCTATTTCACTATAATTACAGCTCAACAATAGCACAACCGGCCTCCTCCTGGATTGACGACTACTTTGATTGGTTGAATTCAGCAGGAAATCCACCATGTTGTCGATTGTTTGAAAATGGAACATTCTGTCCAGCTACATGTAAGCTTTACTCTGAGCACTATGTTGAAATCATTATTTATACATTTTTATGGAAATGAATAAAAAAAGTTTGTTTGTGTAAAGGATGGAAGAAAGAAGTTAAATATTAAGTTTTTGGCAGTATAAGTTAACTCTTTACTCCAAAGAATATGGGTCATATGCCATGGGCAGTAAGCTTTGCTACTGATCACTCTGCATATCCATGCACTCTAATCAGGATCCACACTGTTAGCTTTGAGATAAATTTTTTTTTTTGCTGACCAAAGGCAAAAAATTGTAAATCCAGATCGGCCGTAACAGCCATATACAATGTAGTTATGAGTAAATAACCAAGGAAATAAATAAAATTGCTGTTTGGTTTCTAATATATATGATTTTGTGGTATTGAATGGCTTTGCTATCTGCGATATATCCGGTTTGCTCACCTGCAAATATCTTGCAAATGCTAAATACCATACCATAATTCTCCTTTCAAGATCATATAAGCAAGTATTTGTTAGAAAGCGAAAAAATTTAGCATGCTTTTTCTTGTTGATCACAAGTTTAAAAATAATCACCATGTTCGGCTTGTGTAAAGAGGAAGGAACTCGACTGCTGGCAATATCCACAAAATATCACTACTATGATCTATCAAGTTTATTTTCTTAATATTCATGTTGTAATACATGCAGAGAGATGACTTATACTGTACATGAAATGGTTAGAAACCAATCAACCAACACTGAACTGTATACAGTGTACCATCATAGTTGCTAATGTGCATAAAATAAAAATAAAAAAAGGTTTTTTACAGGGAGGTTAACATTTGACATCTCGTTTCAGATAATGACAGTGGAAGCTGTACTGCCTGTCCGTTCCAGCCACAGATTGATGGACGCCCCTCACAACATGACTTCATGCATTATCTTCCTATGTTCTTGGTAGATAATCCAGGCCTCAAATGTGCTAAAGGGTATCTATAATTGCAATTTATTTGTCTTATTGGCCATGAGTTAATCAACAAGCACCATCTCTGGATTGAGAAAATTAAAGAAGGATCTGTGCCTAAGATCATAAAATAGAGAATGTAGACCAGTCTTAAATCTCAAGCATCTGATTGGCTAAAATGAAGATTAGTCTACATTTCAATCAGATCCTTGAGATTTGAGACTTGTCTACAATATCCGTTTTATGATCTTGGGCCCTGATTCTTGCTGCATATTAAATCCACAGTTTCCAGGTTAGAAGTTTGTTATACTACTGCAAGATCAATAGTGTAAAAGTTGGTCTGAATAAGCTTAGTACTATTTGTACTATGGCACAGATGTGCCGGCTGATCTGGATCTTCACTGTTTGCTCATGCCATAAAGCCGATATATGGAGGAAAGGGTTGAACAGTATTAGTTTATGTCTGTTGCATTTTAACTTTCTTGTAAAAGGTATTTGACAATTTACATTACATATTTCCAGAGGGCATGCAGCATATGGTGCAGGAGTCAATCTAATCAAGAATAAAACACAGGTTGGAGGTAAGAGTAATTCTTTTGCAGTGATACAGCACTTACATTTCAAACTGACAAGTACTGATTGGGTCGAGTTTGATAAATGCCAAAAATGCTTATTATCATTGATGTTTACCCCCCCCCCCCCCCCCTTCAGGGTTGGCTTATTGACTGGTCAATTGAGTATTGACCGGCCTGGTGGTTAATACTTGTCAATAGTGGTCATTACTGGTCAAAACTGGTCATTACTGGTTGATTAAATTTTATTCACAACCAAACTGTCCAAAATGTTCTTTAGAATCATTTAAAATCCTTAAGGCCCTTACAATAGCCACTGTAAGGGCCTAAATGGTACTTCATTTATTGTTTAATATTGGATAATCCTTTAATGAACACAACTCATTAATTGGTATGTTCCTATGTTCAATAAGTAATAGAAATATATTTTCCACCGGTTAAGCAAAGCATATTAGGTGGAAAATAATTTCCTTTGATTGGGTAAGATCTTTTGAATGTACCCATTAAAAGTTGTTTAGTTCATTGGTTTAATGCACGAGTTCTTATGTTTATTGTTTTAAAATATATATGGTCATTTAGCTTTGGGCATTCAACACTTACAGACACATGGAAACTATAGTGTATATAATATTAACAGCATGACATATAGGTATTTATGATAAGTAACAGATTGAAATCAATAAATGTAGTATGTTAAAAGTTTCAAGATATATAGTGTTTGTTATGTTTTATGTATTGGATTCGGTGAAGAACATTCCGTAAGCTTTGCCCAAGTGATCAGTACAATATATACATTATATGAAACAGTATACAGTTATTTCATATGTGATTTGGGAACAGTCAAAATGTTGGCCCGAGGTGGAGGGGATAGTGTTTTGAACTGTTGCCCGAGGCCATCGGTTAAAGTTAACAATCTTGTAACTAAGTCACACCGCCAACAGTTTGTATGTCAGTAGGTTTTCATATTATTTTTCTCTGTTACTTCATCAAAAAGCTTAAGGAAACTGTCATTTTGCTGACAAAGTTTTAATTTGTTTAAATACTTCACCACATTTAATTTATGGAGAAATAATCATTGGAGTCAATTTGTTTCTTTACTATTCCACATGACGTCAGAGCACACGAGGGAAACAGTCAAAACTATTGACCGGTCAACAGTTCGCAAACATGGACTGTTCTAGAATTTCAGAAAACAGTCAAAACTACCAAATTACATTTATATAAGGTATCAGGTAATAATATGACTTGGTTGTTTACTTGTGCAAAGATCTGTGAGGTCAAAGGAAGTGCAGTCACCCCTCAGTCACCTGACCATTAGTGATGTAACGATTATCGATTAAAATCGCTTAATCATCTATGAATGCCTTTTCGATTTGATAATCGATGTCATTCCCTCATAATCGATTTATATTGATGTTTACCACTGTCAATTAAGTACAGCATAATAAGGCATATTGTAGTCATTTATTTGTACAAGTCATAAATTTTGTTGACCTTGTAATGTTTTTCCATTTACAACCTGTTTTGGGGGTTGCAGGGATTCTAATAGGTGCAGATTTTTGCATTTTGATGCAAACAAATTTGATTTGTTCCACTTTTGACTGGATATATTTTTTGCAAAGCACTGTTCTTTCATCCTATTTTCATTCAATGTTTAGTACATGAAAAAAAAATAATTGAAAGATGTTATATTTTATCTTTAAAACTCCAAATTTTATGTTAAAAGTGGCAGCAAGCACACAACAGTAAGGGGTAATTTTGTAAGCTACTACCATTTTGTGAATGATACACTAAGCTGTTTCATAAATTGGTTCTTATCAATGAAATCACATTGGAAGTGGCAAATGATTCCAGCCAATGATTGTTCATGATTTGCAACCAATATCCCATTACTATTATTGTGTCTGAAATTGTTAGCAAATAAAGGTTCAAGTTAAAGGGTGTAGTTGTCTCTTGAATAGTGATTATTTAAAACACTTTACTACCAAATGGGATTACAAATAATACATCTGTATTTGATGCTATCATAATTTACAAATGCATTAACAATTGAACATGTTCAGTCATCAATCCAAGATCATATGATGTTGATGCACTTTCATACTGAATTCTATTAGAATTCTGCTTCAACTTTGAAACAAAACTAGCATGGAAATTTTACCAGCAGAATTTAAAGTACTTAGTTTATGTATTTTTGTTCTTGCAGAAAAAAGCACTGTATTATTTTTCTCATACTTTTCAATGCCTTTGAAATTGCAGCTTGCTGCTTAAGGTCACAGTGTATTTGTAGTCCTTTACATAATTAGTTTTTGAGAAAACTAACCCCAAAAATAGGGCAAAGCATTCATGTCACACAACATAGCACCCAGACTAACCTTCTGTAGATTTTCAAGTTAACATTATAGATGTACAAGAATGTATGTGCTGTTATTTACATAATGACTGTATAGTGTTTAATTGAATTGATTCTCTCAATTGTCTTATTTACATTTAAAGTAGCTAGTTTATAGAACATAATTAACCATTAAAGGTGCATAGCAAAACACAGGCATTAACCTTCAAAGCCTGTGTCAAAGTTTTCGATTATTTTCCGATTTCTTCAGGGAATTTCGATTCAATAATCGATTATGATATTTGTCCGATTCTGCAACACTACAGCAGGGTTGTTATAACCCTGACTACAGTGACCATCCATTGTCAAACACAAGTGTTAATTGGCAAGTGTACAAACACCTACTTTATGATTATTGGATAATCCTTAAATAAACACATTGGCATCTTAATTGACATGTTCCAAAGTTCAATAAACAATAGAAGTGTGACACAACACCCCTCCATCTCCTGACCATACATTGTCATACACAAGTGTTAGTTGGCAAGAGTGTACCACATACTGGTGGTGCAAAATTGCCTTTGCTTAAAATAAAGATTTTTCAAGTTACTGAATCATACTCTGTTGATAGTTTATAAAACACTGAAATTAAAAGAATTCTTATTTTGTCTAAAAACTTTTCTTATTTTGTCTAGAAACTCACCAGAATAAAGCCAAACAACTAATGTTTGGGGATTTTATGATCACACTGTTGAGGGAAATAAGACAATTTTTAAGTGCAAAGCATGTTCAAGTGAAGTTAGTTCTAAAGTAACATAAGTAGAAACTAAATAAGAGTTTAATAGTTTGTTTTCTTCATTTCTTTTATGAAAATCTTTAAAAGTTTAATTGACCAGTATTGACCACTTGGGGAGTATTGACCGGGACATTTTTAACCAGTTAAAACCACCGGTTTAAACCAGGGTTGGTCGATTGATGCCAACCCTGTCCCCCTTCCTCAGTACAGAAAACAACAAACAGTCATACTCATAAACACTTTTACTTTTGTCAAATTGTTCCTTGACCGAGACAAACCCCTTTTGAGACAGCACTATTTAATTTTTCTGTGGATTTTGGCCAGAAAGTTCAAAACTTCATGTAACTACCGTAAGACTGCCCTAAATTTTTCTGTGAAAAATGCGGATTATGATCAGACGACACAGATGTGGTTGCTGATCTGGATCTACAATATTAGCCGATGCCATAAAGGCATATCTACAGAGGAAAAGGTCAAAGGGTTAAGTTATTTGTTATTTTATCAAACCAAAACATGCAAGGACAGACAAAAATTTGTTTATTTAGATAAATGGAATCTTGTTTTCAACAGTTTGATTTTCATTACAGCTACATATTTTATGACGTACCACACTCCAATGAGAGTATCTGGAGACTACATCAAAGGTCTACAAGAAGCAAGAGAAATTGCCAAGAATATATCTGCAGCAATGGGTGCTAAATCTGAAGAGGAGCAGGTGTTTGCTTACAGGTGGGTAAATGTAAAACTGAAATTATATACCAAGATAACATTGTTATTATGTCTATCTTGGTGTAAAAGCTGAAGAACTGTCATGGAATGGACAGTAATTTGCATTTCCACAGCAGCATTGATCAAGCTATACCTACTGTACCTTCATATGTAAATCTTGATTGATGTTTTTTTTAAGGAGATCTTGTAAAAGAACAGCTTTATTTGTTTCTTTTATTCCTGCCAACATGCTCATGCTAATTTAACGCGAGTTGATCTCAGTAAGGTAATTGACACTAAATTGAGTACCTGCCTTTCTTGCATACCAGATCAGGTTATCCGGTGTTTTCACCCGTGTTGGAAATTTCGATCCTACACCCCCCCATGTAGAATGAGTCACGTGAGTGACGTCATGTCTTCAAGTATCTGACGTAATAAAAGTTAGTGACGTCATTTAAAAAAAAGTTTGCTTTAACGTCAATATTTCAGCATAATGAAAATAAATAAGTTTGTATACTTACACAGAAATGTTATAAATAATAAAAGGTATGCAAGAAAAAGTATCTTGCATGAGACATTCGGTGAAGATAGAAAAATCTGTCACCTCGGGTGAACTGTTTTGGTGGGAACTCGGCAGAGCCTCGTTCCCGCAAAACAGTTAACCCTCGGTGACAGATTTTTCCATCTTCACCTCACATTCATGCATGATACTTATATTCTTGCAGGACAATGCCATTAGCTTCATAATCATGTTTCATACATTTGTGTGCTTTTGCACGCAACATTGCCCAATGTGGTAATCGATCGGGTTCTCAATTTTGATTTATGATTGTTTGTGGTGTCCTTATTGAAGTAGATAATTTAACCCATGCTCTCTGTTACTATCTACTTTTTGTCTGTGTAAGGCCGCTGTGTTTTCAGGATGTGGCTATTCCAGATAATGCAGATTGTGCGTATTTTACTTTCAACCATTAGCTGTCAACTGGTTTCACATAGAATTGCAAACTTATCTCTCCTTGTTCTTTATTTGATAAAGTTTTACACTATTTCTGTTTTCAGCATTTTCTACGTGTTTTATGAGCAGTACCTTACTATATGGCATAACACGCTGAAGAACATCGGTATCTGTCTGGCAGCCATCTTTGTGGCAACTTTCATTCTTCTCGGCTTCGACATAGTGACAGCGCTAGTTGTGTTTGTGACGATACTGATGATTGTTGTGGATATCATGGGAATGATGTACCTCTGGGAAATCAACCTGAACGCTCTGTCACTTGTAAATCTAGTCATGGTATGTTTCTATTGCAAGTGATACTATTTATTAAAGTATTGCTGATATAAGGGAGACAATCCAGTTAGACTTGTGTTAATGTAAAGGAAACTATCTTGTAGTAACTCTTCATATTGGAGGGAGTTTGATGAATAACATTATAATAACAGCATTCTTTATTGATGATATTGGTTTTAATTAATTAAACAAATTTCTTAAAATTATATACAAAGGTTTGGGCTGTTCAGAACCTTAAACGCAGTTTTAACTGAGTAAACTTGGAATCCTTAACAGTCACTTGTTTTGAACATTTGTGAAAAGACAGGTGAAGAAATGTTTACTTTATTTCTCTGATAAAGACAATAACCCATTATTCCATAAATACTGGTTACATGATTGTAAATCCAAGTACAGTCTTATCAAGATGAACACTTGTGGCTTTTAGATTCATTATGTTACTTTTGACCAACAAACCAACAGTATCCAGACCTTATCTGTATTGATGTACAGGCTGATCTGGATCTATACGGGTCAGACATAATTTATTAGCCATTTCCTTGGAATAAAGGGTTAATCCATTAGAGATTTATTAATATGTTTTGATTTTATTATCTTCACAGGCCATTGGTATATCAGTAGAGTTCTGTTCACATATAGCGAGAGCGTTTGCTGTTAGTATCCAGCCAAACAAAGTTCAGCGAGCAAAAGATGCTCTCGCCCATATGGGCAGTTCGGTAAGATAGCTTTTAAGACTTGATTCACAGGGGCCATTGTAGCCTACGTCTGGGTTTCTTATTGTCATCTGAAGTTGGAAGATTATTTAGAAGCTAAATAATGTAAAAAACATGATAAACATTTTTAATCAGTTTTTATGCCCCCGCCATGAAATGGCGACGGGCATTAAGAGTTGCTCCTGTCCGTCCGTCCTTCCGACCGGATAAATTGGTACTAAGGTGGCTGTAGGGACAATAGGTAACTGTACATTTTCTTTGATGTCATTCATTCCGTAATGGGTTTATGTGGCTATTTCGGTTTATGTGGCTAAAAGGACAATGGGGAGAACAAAAGGATAGCCACTTAAGTACCAATTTGTCAGGACGTCCGTCCGTCCTTCCGTCCGTCCGTCCGTCCGATATTCCCGTGAATGCAACTCCTCCTACACTACTGGTCAGAATTTAATGAAACTTGACCACAATGCTTGGCCTGATATGTAGTTGTGCATGAAGGTGGGGTTTCGCTCTTACATGTTCCGTTCAGAAGTTATGGCCCTTTAATACTTCCATTTACATTAGTTTTAATAGGAGTATATCTCTTGAACACAACTCCTCCTACACTACTGGTGGGAATTTAATGAAACTTGACCACAATGCTTGGCCTGATATGTTGTTGTGCATAAAGGTGGGGTTTTGCTCTTACATGTTCCGTTCACAAGTTATGGCCCTTTGATAATTCCATTTACATTAGTTTTAATAGGAATATATCTTGTGAACGCAACTCCTCCTACACCTCTGCTGGGAATTTGATGAAACTTTACCACAATGCTTGGCCTGATATGTTGTTGTGCAAAAAGGTGGGGTTTTGCTCTTACATGTTCTGTTCAGAAGTTATGGCCCTTTGATATTTCAATTTACATTAGTTTTAATAGGAATATATCTTGTTTCTTATATTTTGTGCATTTTGCCCATAACTTAAAAACTACTTGAGATACTGCCTTGAAACTTGAAATATATTTTCACCATCAAAATCTACATCATAACCAACAAGACCCATAACCATGCTTCCAATATTTTCAAATTATGCCCCTTTTCACTTACATTTTGTGTTAAGAAAAATATACACTTTGCCCTTAACTTTGTTTGGAATGGAGGGATTTCAAAATAACTTGGCACAAATGTTCACCATAACAAGGCAGTGTGTCGTGACTGTAGGTCCAAGGTCAAGGTCACTGTTACTAAAAATTTCTTGCAAAATCTTGTCCGCTCTGTAACTTTGTTATTTCTTATTGGATTTTTAAATAACTTGGTATAATTGTTCACTATATCAAGATGGTATGTCACATACATGCCCAAGCCTTTAGGTCCAAGGTTAAGGTCACTGTTACTAAAAATAGAATTTTCTTGTCCGGGCTGTTACTTTGTTATGAATGGAGGGATTTCAAAATAACTTGGCACAAATGTTCACCATGACAGGGCGATGTGTCACGTACCATGCCCATGCCTGTAGGTCAAAGGTCAAGGTCAGTGTTACTTAAAATAGAATTCTCTTGTCCGGGCTGTTACTTTGTTATGAATGGAGAGATTTCAAAATAACTTTGCACAAATGTTCACTATGACGAGGCAGTGTGTCCGCACAATACCCAAGCCTGAAGGTCAAAGGTCAAGGTCACTGTTACTAAAAATAGAATTTTCTTGTCCAGGCTGTAACTTCATTATAAATGGAGGGATTTCAAAATAACTTGACACAAATGTTCACCATGACAGGGCGGTGTATCGCGTACCATGCCCATGCCTGTAGGTCAAGGTCACTGTTACTAAAAATAGAATTCTCTTGTCCGGGCTGTAACTTTGTTAGGAATAGATTGATTTCAAAAAAACTTGACACAAATGTTCATCATGACAAGATGGTGTGTCCCGTACCATGCCCATGCCTAGGTCCAAGGTCAAGGTCACTGTTACTAAAATAGAATTTTCTTGTCAGTGTTGTAACTACATTAGGAATATAGTAATTTCAAAATGACTTGGCAGAAATGTTTACCATGACAAGGTGGTGAGTTGTGTACCATGTCCATGCCTGTAGGTCCAAGGTCAAGGTCACTGTTACTAAAAATAGAATTTCCTTGTCCGGGCTATAACTTTGTTTTGAATGGAGGGTTTTCAAAATAACTTGGCACAAATGTTCACCATGACAAGGCGGTGTGTTGCGTACATTACCCATGCCTGTAAGTCCAAGGTCACAGTTACTAAAACTTGAATTTACTTGTTCGGGCTATAACTTCTTTATGAATGAAGGGATTTCAAAATAACTTGGCACAAATGTTCACTATGACATTGCAATGCATTACCACCAACTTCTTCACAGACATTTCCGTAATGAGAAGACAACAGTGCCACAAATACAAATAATTTACTTGATCATCAAGTTTATGCATATTCTTATAATTACTCGAACATCACTGTCTTTGAAATGCTATTATTCCCATCATTGCACTTTAGTATCTGGAAACGATGCATAGCGGGGGCATCCGTGTCCTATGGACACATTTCTAGTTTTATTAAGATGGAAATATATGTCACATAGGGCAATGGATTTTGAGGGAACGCTGCATAGCCATATTTGCTGGAACAGATCTCAACAGGTCACAGGAAAAGTTTTTTTTTTCCATTAATGCAACCTCAACACTAATATTAACCTAGTCCTAGTACAAGCTAGAATCATTAAGCTATACTGGACATCCACCAACTATTGAGTAGTGTAACTGATTATGAGATAGAGCATTTCTTTTGCGTCAGTTTTATTTGTACCTTATTAATACCATGTAACTTGCTTTTTCAGGTGATGAGTGGTATAACGTTAACAAAGTTAGGAGGTATTATAGTGTTAGCGTTTGCAAAGTCGCAGCTATTCCAGGTGTTTTATTTCCGTATGTACCTGGGCATGGTTGTATTCGGTGCTTCGCATGGGCTCATCTTCTTGCCGGTGTTCCTTAGTTATGTGGGTAAGTAGGTTAATATTACAATGCTGTGGGTACAGGTGTACCCAATTTATTAAGCATTTTACATGTACATATCATTTGACGTTATCAGTGTCTAACAATTTTTAATGAACTTCAGCGATATAAGTTTACATGTAATATAACAAAGATAAAGTTAAATGAGTATTTAGAGACTTTAATAAGTATCAGTAAACATTCTCTTAATTGCAAAGATTGGCCCATCCTTGCTCTAGATTTTTGCATTAAATAATTAAGAAATCATATTTCTAACATTTTACTTTGTACATGTATGTTACCCATGCACAGTTTTTAAATCACGTCAGTATATAACGTGTTATTTCTAAATATCCAGAAATGTTAAAAATGTCCTTAGCGGTAGATTTTCCCAGAACGAGGCCGATATATCCATAGGAATTTCTGTTTGTTGATATGTCTTACCACTAAGTACAGTAAATATCAGTTTTCCATGATCACAATCATAATTGTGGTTTATGATTGCCAGTAATTGATATTATCAGAATGCATTTTGCTTTACAGGTCCTGGAATCAACAAGGCAAAATTATATGAGCAACAACAAAAACAGTCGTCTAAAGTGTACGAGAATGAACCAGCGGAGACGTACAGACCTGTCAGCCCCGATAATCCACCAGATTATGCTAATTTATGACTAGTTAATTCTTGAAATCTTTGAGGTGAAGTGATTACTTCTGGAAAAATTAATGCAGTGGATTGTGATAGAACCCTGGATAATTTTTCCCAGTCATTGAAATATGTTCAGATAACGTGTACAGTTATGCAGAACTTCTCCCAGGGCATCTGAATACTAAATTGTTGAAAAGAAATTTTATATGATATCATTTAAGATTTAAAAAGCAAAAATTGAGTTAACAAATTAGAAAAGATGATCTCTGAAAGTTGAATTATTTAAAGAAATGATGATTTCCTACAGATGCTTTTGAATGTGTGGCCAGAACATTCCAGTTTTGTGGAATATGACCTGAAAACGATGAATGTTTCAGTTATCCTAACAGACGTAACAGGGTAAATTGGGTAAATTTTGGGATAACACAAATTTATGGATTCTGTCTTTGTAGAGAAACCTTTTATCCCTTTACTGCAGGGATACAGCTTATTTCCCAATTGCAACACATCTTGATCTAGATCAGCCTGCACATCCTTAATTCTGATCTGGATCTCCAGGAAGTGAAAACCTGAACTGCTTTATAAAACCCTAATGAGATTGTGATATATTTTTGCTTTCTTTTATGCAATGCATTTTTATAGTGTAAATAAAACCTAGAAACAATTACTGCAAATACAGAAATATGGATTGAGCAGTAATGTTACCTTGGTGATCAGTCACTGGCAGACAACTTAAAACTCCTGCAGTTCAGATTATGCCAGAGCTGCTGCCCTTGCAATTCCTATTACTATGGGATTAATTACCTTTTACACCTCTGAATAACTTTTTGAGGATACCCACATTCAGACTGAAGTCAAAGGAGAACTCAAACATTAACAGCTATTTTATTTATGAACTAAATTTAAAACAAAATAGTTCAAAAGTTCTCTTCAAAAATATCTAGGCTCAACACAAATATTGACCTTAGTTTCTTTAGAAAAGTAAATGTTTCTAGGTTTAAGGAAGTATTTGCTCAGAAGTATGCTACTCAAAATTTAGCTGAGGATCACTTACTGTTAAGGGATTGCCACACTCCTCCCAACTTTGTTCATCAATAAAAAGAAAATTAACAAAATCTCAATAACGGCAAAATGCCGTTAAACAAAACTTTGCACAAATGTATGTTATCAATGTATCTTTATTTTGCAGATGGTAAGACACGTTAGAAAAGTCAAGGAAAATAGCGATATCTAAAAATTCCCTAAATTTCTATTTACATAAATTCACAAAAACTAAACAACACAAAACATCATTTTAAATGCCCATATGAGTAATATGATACTGACAACAATTTATTGTGTCCTCGTGACATACATATGTAAACTTTAGGAGATATTAGTAAAAGTGTGTTTGACCTTCAATTTTCTGTTCGCTTCCTGGTCGCGTAAACCGATGACAATCACTGATTTCTCTTTTAGTAGCTGAAATTTTTTTACAAAGTACACAACATTTTCTTGTCAGTGTCATTGCGCACACGTGGGAATTTAAAATTATGTTTTGTATCGTTTAGTTATTGTGAATTTATGTAAATAGAATTGTAATGAATTTTTAGGTAAAGCTTTTTTTCTTTACTTTTCTGACGAGTCCTACTGTATGCAAAATAAAGATTCATTAGAAACATTCAATTGTGCAAAATTTTAATTGAACGGCATTTTGCCATTATTGAGATTTTGATAATTTTCTTTTTATCGATGAACAAAGTTGGGAGGAGTGTGGCAATCCCTTAAGAACTGAAAAATGTAAATATTCCAGTGTTTTGTATGTATTAAAGCAATAGATAATCTATATTAAAATAATGAATGTCAGCAGGATTGGTTGATGAAAACAGATGAGGCTCCAAAGTTATTAAACTGAGCCTTGAGACCAGTCTTAGATCTCAGCAATCTGATTGGTTGAAACTGAGCATATTCTCAGAACTGGCCAATGGCAAGCTTTATACCCAAAATTGGTTCCAGTTCTACTTTTTAGCTCACCTGTCACATAGTGACAAGGTGAGCTTTTGTGATCGCAATTTGTCCGGAGTCCGTCCGTCCGTCCGTAAACTTTTACTTTAAACAACATCTCCTCTTAAACCCCTGGGCCAAAGTTGATGAAACTTGCCACGGATGTTCCTTGCATGAAGCTCTTCCAAATTTGTTCAAAGAAATCAATTCCATGCAGAACTCTGGTTGCCATGGCAACCTAAAGGAAAAACTTTAAAAATCTTCTTCTCTGAAACCACAAGGCCTAGAGCTTAGATATTTGGCATTTAGCACCCTCTAGTGGAACTCTACAAAGATTGTTCAAATTATATCCCTGGGGTCAAAATTGGCCCCACCCCAGGGATCACTTCATTTTACATAGACTTATATAGGAAATCTTTAAAAATCTTCTTCTCACAAACCACAATGCGTACAGCTTAGATATTTTGTAAGTAGCATTGTCTAATGGATGTCTACTAAATTTGTTCAAATTATGTCCCATGGGCCAAAATCGGCCATGCCCTAGGGTCTTCTTGGTTTGCATAAAGTTATATAGGAAAAACATGAAAATCTTCTTCTTTAAAACCACAAGGCCTAGAGCCTTAATATTTGATATACAGCATCATCTAGTGGTCCTCTACCAAAATTGTTCAAACTATCCCCCTGGGGTCAAAAATGGCCCCGCTCCAGGGGTCACTTGTTTTACATAGACTTATATAGGGAAAACTTAAAAAAATCTTCTTCTCTCAAACCACAAGGCCTTAGAACCTTGGTATTTGGTATGTGTCATCATGTAGTGGTCCTCTACAAAAATTGTTCAAATTATTCTCCCCGGGGGTCACTAGTTTTATTACATAGTGTTATATAGTAAATCTTTAAAAATCTTTTTCTCTGAAACCTTAAGGCCTAGAGCTTAGATATTTGGTATAGAACTTCATCTAGTTACATTTTCTCCACAATAGCAGCTTAATTTTTTTAAATTTTTGACTTGATTTTACCAAACTTGCAAACAACTCTTGCAACCATTGAGCAGTTGTTGACAGGTGAGCGACCCAGGGTCCTATGGACCCTCTTGTTTATAACTGGGACCACAATATAGCTTATCAAAACATTAATTTCAAAACAAGGAAGTTCAACATGATAAATATGTTAAATGATCCCTTGCAAATTTTGAATGGCATATTTGATACAATAAATGTTTGTTTTGTATTGAAAAATCTTTGTTTATATTGCAACATACATGTATATTCGTTTTGTAAGTGCTAAATTGTTAAATAATTATGTTAATACAGTATAAACTTCTGTACCTTTATACATTGCAATTATGGAATATTCTGTATTCTGCAAGGTATTAAGGAATGAGAGATAATTGATTTGAATATATATTGTTCTGACAGCTTGTTTTGTATAAAATAAATATATTAGCAATTAATATTGCAAATTAATTGAATGTGTGTTTAACTTGAGTATGTAAGTATTTAAGGCCAGTGTGTATGATAATGTCTGAACAAATTTTAAAGGCCAAGTCATGAGCAAACATATCTTGCAAGGTGGTCAGCTGATGTCTCATGTTAATGCTATAACAAAATTAGGCTGACAACATTTGTTTTTTAACTGTTTCCTCCACATATACACCTTGATGGTGTGGTTGAACAGTTTAGATCCAGATCAGCTGGCATGTCTGTGACATCTGATCAGGATCTGCACTGTTTGCTTTTTGATTAATTAGAATATTTTTGACCGAAGAGCAAACAGTTCATATCCTGAACAGATGGCACAGATGTGCTGGCTGATCTGGATCTACACTGGTCACACATGGGTAAAAATGGGCATATATGGAGGAAAGGGTTAAATATCAGGTTTGCCAGTGATTTAATCAGATCCAAATTACTCTGTTATATGTTTAGCTTCTTCATTCTAACAATTGGTCATCTTCAGAATCTTCTATTTTCAACAAAATTACATAACATTGATTTTCATGCTCTAGTTGTCATTTAGGACAACTAAGAATAAAGCTAAAATATGATTATGTACAAAATTGCAGAAATTCAAAAATGTAACTTTCAACACACTGTTGTGATGACTTGGCCCTTACAGTGATTAGAGTGATTCTGTTATTTAAGCTTTATACTCACTATGTGGGTAAAATACCAGACTGTGCATTGTTTATATATATACATTGTACTGTATCATGACTTGCCTTTTGGTTTCATGCTATTATATTTGCATTCCAAATATTTATATAATTAATGAATAAAATTGAAGAATACATTTTTAACAATTTTGATTTTTTATTTGTTATTCCCTTTTATATTTTATGAAACAAGGCTTGTGCAGGCATTGCTGCTTTACATTTTAATTCAAATTTAAATTCATAATACATTTCAGGGTTACTGCCCTTCGTTTGCCTCATTAAAAAAGAAATTTCTGCAATGCCTCACTCAGTACATCGACTTAGTCAGCCTAAGTGTAGTTCGTTAGACAGTCTGGAATATTGTGGAAAACGTCCTGCTATCATTTATATTATTTCTGATGAGTTCCACAGCCACTTTGAGGGTAACTGGTACCGCGAATCTGGGACATGATACCTTTTATGAATCAAATCCTGGGTTTATCCTCGTTCCGCCCACGATATTCTGAGGTCATTACCAGTCGACCAACTGATTATCTCACTAAATGTACAACGTCTGCCAAAACTGTGAGCGATTTGAGCGGATGTAAACATGCTCCTTGGGTGGGGTAATGCACACACTTTGAAGGAGATTTTATACGAAAGTTGAGTTATTTTCTAAATAAAAAATATAATATTTAATTGTTAAGACTATTCTTAATAATATGTTGCATATTTTGAAAATAGCACACAGGTTAAAAGATAAACACAAGTATATTTTACTAATTAACACATTTGCATCCGTTCACGATATGGAAATCAAAATTGCAAAAGTTACATGTGCAAAAGCAAATGAGTATTTTTTGACCGTTGAGTATCACTCCGCGAGCACCGAAACACAATGTATTTTCAACCTATGTCATTTTGGGGAGAGTCCGATATATAGAATGGCCGAGTTATTGGTAAACGGGCTATTTTGTCATTGGAGAGTTACTTCAATTTTAAATGAAATCAAGAATTTCAATTAATGCATTAGCATTTACCAATATAAATGATTAGCCAGTTATTAAGTTCCTGTTATAAAGTCGGTCAGTCATTCTGGCACAGAGTATATCTCCTTACTCTAGAAAGTCTGCTCCTTATGCATTAGTTATTGTCACTTCTGTTTGCCTTGCAAAACATTCCTCTCAAACTGTTTCATTCGCAAAATTCAATCCTCTGTTAAAGGGCGTATACATTTAAGTTAGTCTTAATTGGTCACTACATGTATTTCAATTATCTTGCGGAATTCGATCTGGAAGTTTTAGAACAAATCGAATTTTTTCTGAGTTTCTAGACACATTAGGAATTCAGATGGGTTTATTTGATTACATAGCGATGTCGAATAACATTCCGTGTATCAATGTTCGCTTCCTGATCCTTTTAATCAAAGCAAACATTAATAACCTAGAGCCGTCAGAGCCAATAGCAACAAGAGATGTTATAATTGACTGCAACACTTAGAACTGCAAATTGTAAAACACGTAACCGCTTTGTTAAAATACATTAGTATCATTTTACGGAAGTAACTTTTCAGTACATTCCGAGCGTAAATTCTTTTTATTACCAAGTTTGCTTTAACTTTGCAAGCAGTTGGAGCCGGCTCTCCTGGAATATTTTATATCTCTAAAATTTAGAAAAAGAATTATAACAAAGACCCAGAAAGTTCAAAACCGAATGTCCCAAAGACATGCATAGCCAAATAGAAATGCATATAGACATTTATTTTCTAAGAAGAAAACGCTACAAAAACAACAAAAATAAATGTAATTGTTACTACCATTATTACTGAGTGAGACGGGTCTGTCCTTTGTGACGGTTGTGATCTACGGTGGGTGATGTACTGATCGTTTGGTATGTGCAGGCGAAAATTAAGAAAGTATACAAGTGTAAGGAGCAATACATGACTTGAAGATGGCGAGAAGGGTGACTCAATGGCAACCACGTGAATACACTCGTCAAACATCACATAAGTACATATGACTAATGTGTTACATGACTTAAATACATTTTACTACAATGTCTTTCATATAATTCGCGATGTTTACGTTTGTGTTGCCTCACAACCAGTGAGATGTTGACATGTTTATATGTATCAGTAGCTGGGATTATTCACGAAAACATTTCTATGGCACACGCTAACTTGAAAATAAAATTAAAAATATTTAGTACATTTTAGTTTTTAATTTGATAGCAGTTTCTTAACAATTATGTTCTATGATACCCTTAAATTTAAGCTTAAATTTTACTGCATATTTTAATTATCGTACTATTAACTCACGGCGCCGATGCGTCTTAAGCAATGATTATGCGCTATGAACTTGTTATCAACAAACATTTGTTTCCTCCTGTGAAGCATTTGTATGAAAACATAGGTAAGCGCTAACTGTTTTCTCCTTCACGTAATATAAAACAGCATTGTGACAGTCACAACTGCTGCGTAGGTCAATATTAAACTATGCAATGAGAACATGCATGCGCGGTATAATAACAAATGCAGCATGGTTTGCTTTGACATGCTTTGACCTGCAATCTCACTCAAGTCAGATCTAACAAAATGTTACCGAAGCGGTTTTCAGGAAATGATTTAAATCAGATTGCTTTGACATGCATACAAACTAGATGGAGATGAAGAATTGTCCGTAGGTTTCCGACGATGATTTGGGTCTACTCGTAACCTGCAATCTACAACACAAACCCTGTCGAAAATGAGCGAAAGCCAATTCCGGGATTGAGCGAAAGCGCCGATTTGTTTACAAAAAGTGAGTTTAACCAACTGTTTTTCTCTTTATAAGACAGAAAGACGAACTTTTCAAAGCTTCACCATCCTTACACGGCACTAGATTCCCCGAATTTTTTTATAAAAGTTCCTCTTTTTGTTTTATAGAGAGAAAAATGTTGGTCATACTCACTTTTTGTCTGTTTTCGCTCAATCCCGGAAGTGGCTTTCGCTCATTTTGTTATTTTCTCTTTTTGGTTGTGGAGCAAATGTTTACCGGGCGTGGTATATGTGGAAATAAAATTATGTATGGAATTATGTGCAAAGAATATGCAACAAGAATATAAAACACAACAAAGATAGCCACATACGTAAAACGCACGTTTACCGTACTTTAAAAATTCGCACGAAGTTAATACTATTTCAAACGTACGTTTAACATTACAGTTTTCGTTAAACGTACGTTTTAACTAATCGAACACATTAAAGACTGGAGAAATGCAGTGAGAAAGAATTATTTGAAAACAACACAGTTACTTATGTTTATAGAAGAGTTAGTATATTAGCCGTGTTTCGAGTTTCACTGAATTCACAGCTTAAATTTTAATTTAAATACAATTACTGTCACTGTAATTTTGACTGTCATTTGGTACCAAACTTACGTATTACCTATAAACGTACGTTTTACGTCCGTGGAACTATTTGTACTTTTTTTCGTACTTACGTCTCACAGACATTTATTACATTCACACAATTCATGGTTGATTCATGATAAGCTTTGACATTAGAATATGTCATTGAACAGCTTGATTTCGCGATACAAATGTTTCTATTCCATCATAACAAATTTGTAGCTGTAATAATGCCTTGAACTCATTTAGGACAATATATAAATATTATAATAGACACAATTTTTTTCATAGCAAAATTTCATAATTTCTGCTTTATTTGAAATACACACCTTCTTACAATTACACAACAAATACATTTAAAACTGTTTATAGCTTCATAAGCTAGATTTTGCATCAATTAATAATTGTGTTTAGTGCGCTGAAGACGTCAAAGAGCTACTAGTCGTGTTTCTTTCCGGAAGAGTTGTCGCCCTTTCACTGCTAACGCCACAACAAATCTTTCTGAACAGTGCAACTGTCTCTTGTCTGAACTTTACGTCCCAGAAGCAATAAACAAAAGGATTTACAATATTGTTTAAAAGATAAATTCTTAACAAAATGTCCATGATCAGCGATTCCGTCGGTGTAAGTGTCTTCCAAAACTCAGTATCCAGGCTAACCAAAATCGAGATACAAATGAAAGGGAGATAAGCCACAATAAAAACAAATGTTATTGTCATCATCATGAGAGTTATTTTTCTTGTGTGACGTTCTTCAGCTTTTGACCTACTTCTCCGATGACGTATCATGACGTCAGGTGAAGTAGAAGAGCCACAGGCTGATTGACCGTTGGATATGGTGCAAATGGGAGAGCTTAGTATTTGGCCGTTTTTCAGTATAATAGAACTCACCGATTCAAAATCACTTCTGGCAGAGCCTGTGGACGCTAAGCTGGTTTCACTCGCGTTCCGAGCCGGGCAACATATACAGAAACTTCGTTCCTTAATTAACTGTATTTGCCGAAAGCGCTTGTCACGCTCGTGTATTTTACGACCAATAAGACCATAAATGAACAATAATAACAAAACGGACAGCGCGAATACTAGCATACTGAAACCAAGGTATCCCACTGCAAACACCGTTTCTTGATACTTATCGTCAATAAAGCATTCCACGCCAGTCAGATTAAAATGTTCCCGCTTCACGCTACTATTACCGTAGATAATTCCATTTGGAAGAGACATAAAAAATGCAACAATCACTGCTATAATGCAGGCTTTTCTGTCACCAAAGTCTTTGATTTGTTTCTTCAATGGTCTACACACTTTCAGATATCTATCCAAGCCAACGACCAACAATATAAACACAGAACTTAGAGTACACACTCCCATAACGAGGCTGAACACTTTACACACAGTCTTGTTTGTGTAAGTCAGAATAAATGTCATATCTAGGACATGATAGGGTATCCCAAAGGTACAAACGGCCAGATCGGCTATTGCGAGAGCAATGATGTATACCCTTGCGCTGGAGCGTCGCATTTTTAGCTTGTAGACCACAATCACCAATGCATTCCCTACTACACCGACAGCCATTACTGTTACTAATATTATCATCAAGGGAAACAACTTCGATCGCTCTAATTTGTCCAGATCTTCAATGGTGAGGTTCGTGCCGTGCTCGGTTGATTGTTCCATCGTATATCTGGCCTTAGTGAGTTTACTGAATGTCACAAATATTGATTGAGTTAACGTTGGAGCCTGTTCCATCTTGAGATATAACCTTCACCACCAAAGTCAGATGTTAATATATAACATACATCTTTTTGTAGCTCTTCGATAGATGCCATATTTCCTGTCCAGAATTCACATTTGGTTTTAACACAGGCTGTTGACGCACCATTTTCAAAAGTCTGAAATAAAACAATTGTTATCTGATCAGATTTCATTTTTAAATGTTTGCTGTCAAAGACGGTTCCAACTTAATAACACTTTTCCAAGAATTAAAAAAAATTAAGTTAGTCCAATTTATTTTTAATTTGCTTAAACTTATTTTTGAAACAGCACATACATAAATTATAAGACTGTCTTTAAAGTTTAGCACCGCCTGAAATATTTTGTTCAAATCTTTGATAGAGATTTTACAAAATTAACCGAGCTCTTTACTAGATGAAGCAGTCTGCTCTTTTTCGAATGCATTAGTACAGATTTTCGACGTTTTTTTTATTATTTAACATCAAAATTCATAATCGTCGTAATCGTGTCAAGTTATATTCTATTAAATTCGTTGACACAAGCCGCTGCCAGTGTTTGCTTCAGTCTTAAACAGGTGATCTGTCTATTTATATTAAGTTTGTTCTGGGTTAAATATGATTAAAGTTTTTGAGAAATTCTGGGAAAAATTCTGTCATTTATTTTCGTAACTAATGGCTGATATTTGTAAAGATATTTGATTGTCATTCCGCCTTGATGATCTGGAGTGTTTAAAGGTGGATACACATACTTGAGTTAAAGGTGGATACACATACTTGAGTAGTAAATTTTCAAAACTACTCATCTTTAACAAGATACTTTTATATACGTTTATTCCTACATTATCTGTATTATTTGAACCAATATTCTCATATCTACGAATTAATGAAAAAAATCAAATGCTTATCTCAGTTTTATTTTAAACGAGTTTGGATGTAATGCACTTAATTAATGTAATGTAGTTTTCGCTTTTGTTGTATTCTTTATAAATATTTCGGTTCATTTTCGACATTATTGAGCCATTTAATTGGTGCTCAACTATTTAAGCTGTAATTTTAAGAATGAAAAAAGAGTGATTATACACCTTTAATATCTTAATGCTATAGTAAACGGATAGGTGATCGCGCATTGCAAATACTGGAAATTGACAGAAGAGATGGAGTGTTCTTTTCCTTAATGATCAATAAGCACGGTATCTTGAGCATTTTATTCCTGTCTCTCTATTTTTGTCAAAGCCAAAGATGTTCATAATTGTTAACCGGACAATTCTTCGAGGTGAACGGAATGTCGAGGGTAGATTATGTATCTTTATTCCCAAAAAGGAAACCCTAGATCAACGTAAACACGTTATGAACAATGTTTAGGTTGCAAAACACAAAATGTACAACCAATTAGATTGCTGACATCAAAGAATGGTCTCAATTTCGGTTTAATAACCTGGGATCCTAGGCTCGATATCAGCCCTACTCATACAGGCTGGACAATTTTTTTTTGTAACAAGTCCAGAACTAGCTGGGTAAACATTTCAGCTAGTCCCACTTTTGCGCAAGTTAAAGGGGCAGGGGATAGTTTCGCACTTTGGTCCCGTCGATTTTCTAAGTATTTGGGGTAGCCGTGAATAAAATGCATTAAAATCATTGTTTGAATTAAAGATGTCATATTCTTTTTTAATATTGTATAGTGTATGAAATGTGAAATCTGATCACAGTGGCTCAAATGCATTGATACTAGCTTTGTATGTTCTGAATTGAACAGTTGCCGGATGAAAACGCATTCGGCCGAGCTGAATTTGAGAATAATTTGGGGGTGGGGTATTTCAATGTCAAATGCTGAAAAATCGAGACGGATGGGAGACACTTTCCAGCTGCTTGGGAGATGAGGGACACATAAAATATTAGCATGAAAGGGGTTTTATTTGAAAAATCATTGCAGGAAATATTTTGCAGGTCTCAAATGTGTAGAATTTCGGCCAAATTTGCATTGGAAAATCAGGACTTGGGGTGACTTTAAATGCCTGTATAGATGAAATGATGGGTTCTGTGGAACAGTTGGTTGTGGTTTGTAAAAAGCAAGACCCCTGCAACACAGAAAGTACAACAAACTTTTAGCTGTGCAAAATTTTTATTTTCGGTCAATGTAAGCTTGCACGGGGTCCCAGACTCTGGGGGCAGCCTCGGAAACTGTCCCCTGCACCCTTAATAAGCGAATTCTGATTGGTGTTGTATTTACAGTAAAGAATGAAACAGGAAATTCAAGAAGAAGCGTTACAAGGGGGCTTGATAATGTTAAAACAGATCTCAAAACATGTTATTTTGTAATAAACTTATTGCTGTTGTTATATGATATGCACATGGTGCTAAAAGAGAATGGCGCATATCAAATTAAAGTTTAAACTAGTCTGCACTAAAAAATTGAGCTAGCCCAAGGACAAGCAATGAGATATTTTGAGATTGTCCGATACAATTTTCAGCTTGTCCAGGTCGTCGGGCTAGTGGGTTTGCCCAGCCCTGTCATATCTCTGTTTTTAATTGGTCAGTTTTCAGACTGGACATAATTTCAATCAATCTGCTCCTTGCATCAGGGCCTAATCATTAATCATGGACCCAACAACCCGTGTAATCACAAAATTAAACAATTTAACAGGTGGTCATAGAATACATTTCGTTTCTTGGGACATCATGTAATTAAGATTTAACGCTTTCCTCCATAGACACACATTTATTGCTTGGGCGAACAGTTTAGATCCAGATCAGCCTTTTGATTCATTGGGTTATTTCTGACCAAAATGCGACCAGTGCAGATCCTGATCAGACGGCACGGATGTGCCGGCTGATCTTGACCTACACTGGTAGAGCACATGCGTAAAAAAAGAAAACATATTCTTAGCAGGAACATTAACAAGAGATCGTGTGAATCAAAGAATCATCCGAGACAAAGATGTTTTTAAAATTGTTACCAATTCAGAACACCGAGGTATAAGGTACATGTAAGCCATTTAACACTGTGTTTGTCAAAGTTGAAAGAAAACGTTAAATAAAAACAGTTATATAACTTTTTAATTATTATTGTTAATGGATTTTACTTAAATTGTACGGCTATGCTATTGTTTTTGTTTTGTTTCAAAAATTATTTAACGAAAAAAAAAACAACAACAACAAAAACCCACAACATTTTTAATATTACATGTAATCACAAACGTTACCATGCTCACTTCTTATCTGCTAATTTGTGACACTCGCCAGTAATCCAGTTAAAACAGATATTGCTGATAACATTCTATGGATTCAACACGGAATTAGAGTTCTCTAAATTGATAACAAGAGCTGAATTATAAGACATGGTGTATAGCTAAAATTCCACACACTTATTTTAATACAAATCATTTGATTTGTTTCACGTGTGCATCGACTCTCAATAGAGTAATTAATTCAATTCTACAACAACTTCGATCTCAAGTTTCCTAAGGCAAAGGACTCCGAAATACATTACCGGATGCTCCTACTCGAGACAATGGATGACACTAAATAATACCCAATTTAAGTATTTTTGGGGCATCCGATGGGAAGTACGGCCTTAAAAGCACAAGTTAGTAAATGACACGATTTTACTAATAAACTGGTAGCAAATGTATACTAAAAGAATTTAGAAACGCAACTTCTTTAAACAAGAAAATTTATACATTTCATGTTTAATGAAGTTACGTTTCTAATTTCTTTCAGTACATAAAATATAGTAAAAGAAATAAAAAACGCAACTTCTTTAATTATGAAACATATTTTGTGTTTAAAGAAGTTGCGTTTCTAATTCCTTTAAGTATATGTTTGGATATCCAATACATAAAATAGGCCCTGATTAAAAAACAACATATGTAAAACTGTTCTGAAGTTCATGCAGAAGTGCAAAAAAAAACCGTGTACCGTTTCAAGGTGTAAGATCTCTGTTGATAAAGAACATATACATTTATTGTTGAAATAGACCGTACAAAAATAGCTTTAAAATCATATACGTTAACTTCTTATCAAACGCTACCAATAGTTTATGCTATTTTTACTAAACGTAATGTTCAGTTTCCTGGGCTGAAGGTTGTAAAGCTGAGCAAGGAAACCAGTCTCAAATCTCAAGCATCTGATTGGCTGAAATGGCGACCAGTCGCCATTTCAGCCAATCAGATGCTTGAGATTTGAGACTGGTTTCCATGCTCAGTTTTATAACCTTGGGCACATGTGTTGAGGCCTAGCAAAGTTTTGTCAGCTATCCTCATCAATATTAGTGTGTTTGATTTAGCAAAAATTTCCTTGCCCGGGCTATTGTTTGGACTTGAGAATAATTTGAGCTATCTTTTTCGGACGGTATCCTGTGAAAATACTTAGTACATGTATTGAGTTTGTATTTGGGGTCATTGATGTCAATGTTATTTGGGCTCATCGGGGTCAAGATCGCGACTGATACTAAAAATAGAAATTACTTGCATAGACAATTAGTTTACACTGGTTTGAGCTTCTATCACCAAACTTGGTGTGTTGGTACCCTGTGTTGATAGTGTTTTTTTCACTTTTTGTTGAAATACTAGTATTAGTTGTCCTCTTTGTTGACAGGGTCATTACCACGTTGATTGCAAGCTATATATATATGTTCTCATGTTTATGTGATTTTACATACTGAGAAAGATTGTAAATAAACTTGGAAACATGGAAGATATTGCTTGGGATTATTAGGGGTCACTGTGTCAAGGTAACTGTTAGTAAAAATAGAAATGCCTTGCCAGCACACTGGTTTGTGCTGTCGTCACCAAACTTGATACAATTTTGAAGAATAAAAATACATTATAATATGGCCTTTTGAACTCAAAATAATTCATGAACAAGGAGTAATATTTAGTCGAGTAAATATGATCAAATATTTATGAAATATGCTTGACAATATGCGCTTGTTTTTTGATAATCGTTAAAAAGAATGGGCGTGGGATACATTTCTAGGTATCATTTCTTCGATGTTTACCAGAGAGAATCAAAGCAATATTAATTTGCAGTAAGATTTATATTCAGGATTTTCTTTTTGTTATTTCGAAAATAAAAAAAAAACAACCAAAGTAAAAAAGTACAAAGAATTGATATGACATTATGTTACTATGTTTAAACGTGTTTTGATAATTGAAATCAATTAAAAATAAGTTCATTTATGATGAAAAACTAATTAAATGTATTAAACCATTTTCATTTTATGTACACGTAGACTATCTATTAAGGCTCACCGCGAACCATTAACTAAGTTACTAAATTGTTGTATCTTTATGACATTTCTGTAGCAAAAAACAGTAATAAATATTACAGCCTTCATAATAAATTTGTAATTTGTAATTTAATTTTAATGGTACATTTACATAGTTTTCCTTGATTAACAATTTCAATATATTGCTCTTAATTGGACAAAAAATGTATTTGATTGATGAAAAGCAATGTCTTTATTTAATAATATATTTAGAAAGAACATTTCATTTGATCTACGACTAATAAACAAACGATAATTAAAGCTGATCTGATATGTTTCTTTGAAATTTCGTATATTGAAAGAATTAATGTCAGTAAAAATATCACGTAAAGCAATTGTAAAAGAATAAATGTCTTTAACTCCGATTAACTCCGCAATTATATAGATGAGTTATACGGTATTTACGTTTGAACATGTTTATTTACGCCATTAGGAAAACTCATTATTTTGCTATTTATATTAACTATAAAATCATTTTTACATCCCCTTTTCATGTCAGATAAATTATCTTCATTAATTGGATCATGTAAAAAAAAGCACGTACTTGTTACTTTATTAACGATATGCATATTGAGTATTGCCTCGTTACTTCAAAAACGATTTGTGTCTTGAGTCTGGCCTCAATATAAATTTATACACAATGATGTTCAGGTGCAGTTCATTTTAAGAGATACAGAACAATGCAAATTTGCATTTATAACTTTCGTTGTCTTTTTAAACAATATGAATTAAACTATTTTGAACTTTGATATGCTCGTGCTCGTTTCTAAAGAGGTAATACGAAGTCCCTATTATATTTGTTATCGGTCAATATTTTTAAAATTGTTTTGCAAAAATTTAATATTATATAAAATAAAATTAAAAAAATAAACGGAAACAACATACCTGTTTGAAATTCTGAATAAAAAAACAATACGTGAAAAAATATTTTACCAAAAATAAATCTCCAGATTTGTCGCTGTGAAACAAGAACAAAATAAAAACTTCATAATTCCATCACAATAGCTTTTACAGGCCAGGGGCGTAACTTGATCGGGTACAAGATAACAAACGCGAGGCCGGACTTTTAACTTCTGACTTTTCACTTTAAAGACCATTCTTGGTTTCCGTTCTCAGCGCGGTAAAAGGACATAAAAGTACCAGTCTGAGACTGGAGATTCATTTCCAGTGTTGGGACTATTATTCGTATCTATTATCAAGGTACATTCTCAGTGCGGTAAACGGACCAAATCGTTACAATAAAGCAGCTACAGCCATGGAAATTATTACTAGTAATACTTAAATAAACGACTCAGCACCAATGCATTAGTGTGCACTTTGTTCACAATATCTCTATCCCCTGACACTAGAGGACGCCACTTTCAGCTTTCCGGTGTTTAGGAGCACTTTAAGAACACTTCTCTGTAAAATAAACAATTCACTGTCAAATCTGGAGATGTCGAACTTCAGTTTTATGATAACGTGTTTACATTATCAACGGGATATTTCTCTATCATCAATTGCTTGATAAGTGTATTTGGTGTAAAACATAAACTGATTTAAAGTCGTTTATCCGTTATTTTGTCGTTGATTGCAGCACATCTACACAGTTTGTCAGCCAGGACACATTTTGGTTAACTGACCACAATAACATACGTTGAAAAAAAACTAGTAAAATGGCACAAAATGAAACAAAAATCATCAGGGGTTTTAATGTTTTGGGTACAATTGTTTAGGACATTTTGCACTCGTCGTTGCACTTTTTTCGATAAAAAAGTTATTAAAAACCCGCTAACGGCAAATGCATTTCAAAAAACTTTACACAAATAAATTTAATCAATGTATATTTAGTTTTTATGTAAATATCAAAAAGTCTAGCTATTTTTATTACTGTTCATACATTACAGTATTAACGTATTTAAAATAAAGATAACGCCATTAAATATCATTAAATTGTGATGTGTTTTATTAAACTGAATTTTGCCGTTGGAGAAACTATAATGATAATTTTCATTTTTACCGATAGATATGCAATGACGAGCGCAGAAGGACCATGATGCCCAGATTGTTTATTTTTCTCTTTTCAAACGGCGACCCTTGTTTGATCGAAGATTAAACAATATCCTATTATAAAGAACACAATTAAGATATGCGCTCTCAATCAAATATGGAATGTTATACAAAATAAAATTTGACATAATGGATTTTAGTAAAAATGTGCTAAATAAATAATAGTTATTTTAATAGCTATAATCTACAGAAGTCACGAGGAAACTGAACGAAAATTATAAAATCTGAATAAGTGGATATGTATCAAAAATATATTTTACCGTTATAATTATCAGTTCCGGCGGGTTAAGTGGCACAGTACGCAGTACTCATCCTTAATAAAAAGTTTTCTTCAAAACAAAAAAAAAACTCAGCAAAATATGCAATTATCATAGAACTATTTAAATGCAATTCTTTTGCAAGGAGTAAAAATAAAAAATTCAACTGTATCCCTCCTCGTTATCAGAAACACCTTGAACTGTACCCTTTCTCGTAATCACATACACCTTGAACTGTACCCCTTCTCATCATCAAATACATCTTGAACTGTACCCTTTCTTATCATCACATACACCTTGAACTGTACCATTTCTCGTCATCACATACATCTTGAACTGTACCCCTTCTCATCATCAAATACATCTTGAACTGTACCCTTTCCCGTCATCACATACATCTTGAACTGCTCCCTTTCTTGTCATCACATACACCTTGAACTGTACCCTTTCTCATCATCACATACACCTTGAACTGTACTCTTTATTGTCATCACATACACCTTGAACTGTACCCTTTCTCGCCATCACATACACCTTGAACTGTACCCCTTCTCATCATCACATACACCTTGAACTGTACCCTTTCTCGTCATCACATACACATTGAACTGTACCCTTTCTCGTCATGAAATACACCTTGAACTGTACCCCTTCTCATCATCACATACACCTTGAACTGTACCCTTTCCCGTCATCACATACATCTTGAACTGTTCCCTTTCTTGTCATCACATACACCTTGAACTGTACCCTTTCTCGCCATCACATACACCTTGAACTGTACCCTTTCTCGTCATCACATTAACCAGGAACTCTTACCTTTCTCTTCATTACATACATCTTGTACTGTACACGTTCTCGTCATCACAAACAGTGAACTGTACCCTTTCTCGTCATCACAAACACCTTGAACTGTACCCATTCTCATCATCACATACATCTTGAACTGTGCCCTTTCTCATGATGACATACACCTTGAACTGTATCCTTTTTCGTCATTACATACACATTGAACTGTACCCTTTCTCATAATCACATACACCTTGAACTGTACCCGTTCTCATCATCACATACACCTTGAACTATACCCTTTCTCATAATCACATGCACTTTGAACTGTACCCTTTCTCATGATCACATGCACCTTGAACTGAACCCTTTCTTGTCATCGCATACACCTTGAATTGCACCTTTTTTCGTCAATACATATACATACAGTAAAACTTCGAAAACTCGAACATCGATAACTCGAGCACTCGGGAAAACTCGAAGTAGTTTTGCTGGTCCCGGCAATTTTCTTATATATTCTATATAAAAATACCACGGAAAACTCGAACTTCAAAAACTCGAAATCTCGAGGACAGATGTCGTTCCCTTGAAGCATATTTCTTCTTTGTTTACATGGGAAAACTCGAGTAATAAACGGTCGATAAATTTTTCGCACCTCTCGGTAGTAATTGGTAAACTGTGATGTGTAGTTTTCACACGTTGTGACGAGTTATTTTGCCAGTTAAAGTTGTCAATCGCAAGGGTCTAATGTGATTTAATTGACCCGATTATAAACAGGTTCTGATTAAAGAAAATTATTTTATGATCACTCGGAAGGCGGCTGCATTGAGACGAGAATTTAATTATGATTAATTTTATCTCAATTAAAAGAACATGAAACGAGGCAATTTGGATCTTTGTTAGTTGACGGGACCTAGTATTTTTTACCTGCTAAAAAAGCGCACGCACTGTTTCAAGCATACTAGTTCTCGGACAATGTCAACACGAAGCCGTTTTCTTGAAACAAAATACAAAAAAACCCATTTTCAAACAGGTTTATAGGTTTAACAAGATACAGTGTCAAATGAATTGTTTAATAAATTAGATGGCATTCCGATAACGTAGTCAACAACAAGGTCACAAATATGTGTTTATACGACCTGACTGAAAAAAATCGGACCTCATAAAGAAAAACCTAGATAACTCGAGAACCATGGAAAACTCGAACACTTTCAAAATCCCCCTGAGTATTCGAGTTTTCGAAGTCCACCTGTACTTTGAACTCTTACATTTCTCTACATTACATACACCTTGAACTGTACCCCTTCTCATGATCACATACACATTGAATTGTACCCTTATTCATGATCACATACACCTTGAACTGTACCCTTTCTCGCGATCACATACACATCATCACATACACCTTGAACTGTACTCTTTATTGTCATCACATACACCTTGAACTGTACCCTTTCTCGCCATCACATACACCTTGAACTGTACCCCTTCTCATCATCACATACACCTTGAACTCTACCCTTTCTCGTCATCACATACACACTTTGAACTGTACCCTTTCTCATCATCACATACACCTTGAACTCTACCTTTTCACATGATCACATACAGCTTGAACTGTACCCTTTCTCATTATCACATACACCTTAAACTGTACCCATTCTCGTCATCAAATACACATTGAACTGTACCCTTTCTCGTCATCACATAAACCATGAACTGTACCGTTTCTCGTAATCACATAAACCATGAACTGTACCCTTTCTTGTCATCACATACACCTTGAAATGTACCCTTTCTCATCATCACATACATCTTGAACTGTACCCTTTCTCGTCAGCACATACACCTTGAACTGTACCCTTTCTTATAATCACATACATCTTGAACTGCACCCTTTTTCATCATCACATACATCTTGAACTGTACCCTTTTTCATCATCACATACACCTTCAACTGTACCCTTTCTTATAATCACAAACCTCTTGAACTGTACCCTTTTTCATCATCACATACATCTTGAACTGTACCCCTTCTCATCATCACATACACCTTGAACTGTACCCTTTCTTATCATCGCATACATCTTGAACTGTACCCTTTTTCATCATCACATACATCTTGAACTGTACCCTTTCTCGTCATCACATACATCTTGAACTGTACCCTTTCTCGTCATCACATACACCTTGAACTGTACCCTTTCTCATCATCACATACACCTTAAACTGTACCCTTTCTCATCATCACATACATCTTGAACTGTACCCTTTCTTATCATAACATGCATCTTGAACTGTGCCCTTTTTCATTATCACATACATCTTGAACTGTGCCCTTTTTCATCATCACATACATCTTGAACTGTGCCCTTTTTCATCATCACATACTAGTACATCTTGAACTGTGCCCTTTTTCATTATCACATACATCTTGAACTGTGCCCTTTTTCATCATCACATACATATTGAACTGTACCCTTTTTCATCATCACATACATCTTGAACTGTGCCCTTTTTCATCATCACATACATCTTGAACTGTGCCCTTTTTCATCATCACATACATCTTTAACTGTACCCTTTTTCATCATCACATACATCTTGAACTGTGCCCTTTCTCTCATCATCACAAACATCTTGAACTGTGCCCTTTTTATCATCACATACATCTTGAACTGTACCCTTTCTCCTTATCACATACATCTTGAACTGTGCCCTTTCACATCATCACATACATCTTGAACTGTACCCTTTCGTATCATCACATACATCTTGAACTGTGCCCTTTTTTCATCATCACATACATCTTGAACATTATCCTTTTTCATCATCACATACATCTTGAAGTGTGCCCTTTTTCATCATCACATACATCTTGAACTGTACCCTTCTCATCATCACATACACCTTGAACTGTACCCTTTCTCATCATCACATACATCTTGAACTGTGCCCTTTTTCATTCATCACATACATCTTGAACTGTGCCCTTTTTCATCATCACATACATATTGAACTGTACCCTTTTTCATCATCACATACATCTTGAACTGTGCCCTTTTTCATCATCATATACATCTTGAACTTGCCCTTTTTCATCATCACATACATCTTGAACTGTACCCTTTTTCATCATCACATACATCTTGAACTGTGCCCTTTCTCTCATCATCACAAACATCTTGAACTGTGCCCTTTTTATCATCACATACATCTTGAACTGTACCCTTTCTTCTTATCACATACATCTTGAACTGTGCCCTTTCTCATCATCACATACATCTTGAACTGTACCCTTTCGTATCATCACATACATCTTGAACTGTGCCCTTTTTCTCATCATCACATACATCTTGAACTGTATCCTTTTTCATCATCACATACATCTTGAACTGTGCCCTTTCTCATCATCACATACATCTTGAACTGTGCCCTTCTCATCATCACATACACCTTGAACTGTACCCTTTCTCGTCATCACATACACCTTGAACTGTGCCCTTTTTCATTCATCACATACATCTTGAACTGTGCCCTTTTTCATCATCACATACATATTGAACTGTACCCTTTTTCATCATCACATACATCTTGAACTGTGCCCTTTTTCATCATCATATACATCTTGAACTTGCCCTTTTTCATCATCACATACATCTTAACTGTACCCTTTTTCATCATCACATACATCTTGAACTGTGCCCTTTCTCTCATCATCACATACATCTTGAACTGTGCCCTTTTTATCATCACATACATCTTGAACTGTACCCTTTCTTCTTATCACATACATCTTGAACTGTGCCCTTTCTCATCATCACATACATCTTGAACTGTACCCTTTCTATCATCACATACATCTTGAACTGTGCCCTTTTTTCATCATCACATACATCTTGAACTGTGCCCTTTTTCATCATCACATACATCTTGAACTGTGCCCTTTTTCATCATCACATACATCTTGAACTGTACCCTTCTCATCATCACATACACCTTGAACTGTACCCTTTCTCATCATCACATACATCTTGAACTGTACCCTTTCTTATCATCACATACATCTTGAACTGTGCCCTTTTTTCATCATCACATACATCTTGAACTGTCCCTTTTTCATCATCACATACATCTTGAACTGTGCCCTTTTTCATCATCACATACATCTTGAACTGTACCCTTTCATCATCACATACATCTTGAACTGTGCCCTTTTCTCATCATCACATACATCTTGAACTGTGCCCTTTCTCATGATCACATACACCTTGAACTGTACCCTTTCTCATCATCACATACATCTTGAACTGTGCCCTTTCTCATCATCACAAACATCTTGAACTGTGCCCTTTCATCATCACATACATCTTGAACTGTGCCCTTTCTGGTCATCACATACATCTTGAACTGTACCCTTTCTCATCATCACATACATCTTGAACTGTGCCCTTTTTCATCATCACATACATCTTGAACTGTACCCTTCTCATCATCACATACACCTTGAACTGTACCCTTTCTCGTCATCACATACACCTTGAACTGTGCCCTTTCTCATGATCACAAACACCTTGAACTGTACCCTTTCTCATCATCACATACATCTTGAACTGTGCCCTTTCTCATCATCACAAACATCTTGAACTGTGCCCGTTCTCGTCATCAAATACACATTGAACTGTACCCTTTCTGGTCATCACATAAACCATGAACTGTACCCTTTCTCATCATCACATACATCTCGAACTCTGCCCTTTCTCATCATCATATACATCTTGAACTGTACTCTTTTTCATCATCACATACACCTTGAACTGTACCCTCTCTCGTCATCACATACACCTTGAACTGTGCCCTTTCTCATGATCTCATACAGCTTGAACTGTGCCCGTTCTCGTTATCAAATACACATTGAACTGTACCCTTTCTCGTCATCACATAAACCATGAACTGTACCCTTTCTCATCATCACATACATCTTGAACTGTGCCCTTTCTCGTCATCACATACATCTTGAACTGTACTCTTTCTCATCATCACATACATCTTGAACTGTACCCTTTCTCATCATCACATACATCTTAAACTGTGCCCTATCTCATCATCACATACGTCTTGAACTGCGCCCTTTATCATGATTACATACACCTTGAACTGTACCCTTTCTTATCATCACATACATCTTGAACTGTGCCCTTTCTCATCATCACATACATCTTGAACTGTGCCCTTTCTCATCATCACATACATCTTGAACTGTGCCCTTTCTCATCATCACATACATCTTGAACTGTGCCCTTTCTTATCATCACATACATCTTGAACTGTACCCTTTCTCATCATCACATACATCTTGAACTGTGCCCTTTCTCATGATCACATACATCTTGAACTGTGCCCTTTCTCTCATCATCACATACATCTTGAACTGTACCCTTTCTCATGATCACATAAATCTTGAACTGTGCCCTTTCTCATCACATACATCTTGAACTGTACCCTTTCTCATCATCACATACATCTTGAACTGTGCCCTTTCTCATCATCACATACATCTTGAGCTGTGCCCTTTCTCATCATCACATACACTTTGAACTGTACCCTTTTTGATCATCACATACATCTTGAACTGTACCATTTCTCATCATCACATACATCTTGAACTGTGCCCTTTCTCGTCACATGCATCATATAGCTCTACCCGAGCTATACATCTTTGAATTACAGTTAGACTTCGAAAACTCGAATACTCAGGGGGATTTTGAAAGTGTTCGAATTTTCCATGGTTCTCGAGTTATCTAGGTTTTTCTTTATGAGGTCCGATTTTTTTTCAGTCAGGTCGTATAAACACATATTTGTGACCTTGTTGTTGACTACGTTATCGGAATGCCATCTAATTTATTAAACGATTCATTTGACACTGTATCTTGTTAAACCTATAAACCTGTTTGAAAAGTTTTTTTTTGTATTTTGTTTCAAGAAAACGGCTTCGTGTTGACATTGTCCGAGAACTAGTATGCTTGAGACGGTGCGTGCGCTTTTTTATTCGCAGGTAAAAATACTAGGTCCCGTCAACTAACAAAGATCCAAATTGCCTCGTTTCATGTTCTTTTAATAGAGATAAAATTAATCATAATTAAATTCTCATAGTTTTCGTCTCAACGCAGCTGCCTTCCGAGTGATCATAAAATAATTTTCTTTAATCAGAACCTGTTTATAATCGGGTCAATTAAATCACATTCGACGCTTGCGATTGACAACTTTAACTGGCAAAATAACCCGTCACAACGTGTGAAAACTACGCGTCACAGTTTACCAATTACTACCGAGAGGTGCGAAAAATTTATCGACCGTTTATTACTCGAGTTTTCCCATGTAAACAAAGAAGAAATATGCTTCAAGGGAACGACACCTGTCCTCGAGATTTCGAGTTTTTGAAGTTCGAGTTTTCCGTGGTATTTTTATATAGAATATATAAGAAAATTGCCAGGTCCAGCAAAACGAGTTTTCCCGAGTGCTCGAGTTATCGATGTTCGAGTTTTCGAAGTTTTACTGTAACCCTTATTGCTTTTCCATAAATCTTGAACTTTGCCCTAACCATCACCGCATACACTCTAACCTGATCGTTTCCATCTTGAACTCTGCCCTTACCTCCACTACAAATGCAATGAACTCTATCAAAACCATCATTTAATACACCTGGAACTCTACTCCCGTTTTTATGTTTTGGTCAATTTGTGCTAGAATTTGCTGGGGACACATTTTTGATCACATAACGCCTCATGTGCCAAGATATAAACAGATAAACAATAAAAGCTGGTCCGAAACTTCTATCTGGATGCCTTCTGGATCAGTTTGTCACAGACGACGTCAGTCTAGCTGGATTACCCCTCCCTTATAAATGTGTACTTACATAGAAAACAGCTTCATTTCAATAGAGTTCATGTTTACCAAAAATATTCCATACTGATAACTAAAGATTGAGCAAAACGGTTATTCTATGTTATTTTTGTCTGACCTTATTTATTTATTTCTGACTTTTTAAAAAACTGAACAATACTAAAATAATGTAAAACTCTTATAAATTGTTAAATACTTATTGATTTATAATGCCTTGTGAGCACACAACAACAGCAGCTGAATTGGACAGATATGCGCCTTACATTTACGGTAACTGATGCTAAACTTTCTCGTTTGAACGAGTCATGCGATTCGAACTGTGACGATCTCCAAGACATTCCAACAGAATTGGCATTGCAGTTAAGCAACCGTGATAAAACATTCGCTATTATCTCTACGCGTCAGAATTCCTTGCATGACGTAATTTATCTCGGAAATAAATTCAACAACATAGTAACCATGTAGAACTGTTTAATATTTGGCATAATATGGCCTGGCAGTCGACAATAATCATCAATGTTCAAGTTTGATCAATGTTCAATGTTAAGTTAATCAAATGATAATTCAATAATTAATCAAATGTTAATCCAATAATTAATCAATCAAATCAATAATCGATCAAATCAATAATCAATTATCATCAAACAAATGTCATTCAAATCAATTATCAATCAAATCAATTATCGATTAAATGTCAATTAAATCAAATACCAATCAAACGTCAATAAAATCAATTATCAATAAAATAAATAATCAATCAAATGTTAATCAATCCAATTTTCATGGATAAAATGTCAAAAATTTTCTGCCAATGAGCGCCAGTTGCGCTCACGCCAACAATACAAATTTTTGACATGACTTTCAAAATGGTGTTCACATTCCAGAAATTTAAATAAACTTTTAATACTACCTGGCCAAATAAACAATTTATACGGTCGAGTACATGTATAGAATTCGGGCTCGTCTGAAATGATTCCAGAGCAGATTGAATTGTTAACAAAAATATGTCATTTCGACGAGCGACAAATGTACACCGTCGGGTAAAAACAGACCACTAGAATTCGAGTGTTTGGCCTTATACCCAAACCCAAATCATTTATCCATCAGATGGCAATCACAATAGTTATCAGTCAATCAATCACCTAAATAATCAATCCATCAATATTGACTTGTAATTTACAAGTCCAAAGCCGCAAGTACCAACTGTACATACCACAGAATTAAACTTAAATCAATTAATCATCAATCAATCAATCAGTCAATCAATACTGACTCGTAATCAGCAAGTCAAACTTCGTAAGTAGCAATTTTTACAAACGACAAAGATTTAAACTTAAATAAATCAATCATCATACAAACAATGAAATATCAAATCAAATCAATCAATATTGACTTGCAATCAAGTCTAAGATCGTAAGTACCAATTGTACAAACGACAAAATAAAATAAACTAAAATCAATCAATTATCAATCAATTCAACTCAATTCAACTCAATCAATATATATTGACTTGTAATCCACAAGTCCAAGGCCGTAAGTACCAATTGTACAAACGACAAAAATGAAACTGTTGGTGTGATTCCAAACATTATTTATAAAATCAAATCAAATCAATCAATATTGACTTGCAATCAAGTCTAAGATCGTAAGTACCAATTGTACAAACGACAAAATAAACTAAAATCAATCAATTATCAATCAATTCAACTCAATTCAACTCAATCAATATTGACTTCTAATCCACAGTCCAAGGCCGTAAGTATCAATTGTACAAACGACAAAAAATGAAACTGTTGGTGATTCCTTACATTATTTATAAAATCAAATCAAATCATATCAAATTAAATCAAATCAAACCAAATATCAAATCAATCAATAATGACTTTTAATCAACAAGTCCGTCGTAAGTACCAACTTGTACAGACGAAAAAACAAAACAAAACTAAATTCAATCAATTATCAATCAATCAATTCAATCAATATTGACTTGTAATCCACAAGTCCAAGGTCGTAAGTACCAATTGTACAAACGACAAAAAATGAAACTAAAAGAATCAAGTATTTATCAATCATTCATTCAAATCAAATAAAATCAAATAAAACGATAATTAATATTGACTAAACATATCATTTAATGTAAATATATATTGTTTAAAGCGATGTGCCTCATAATTTGAATAAGTCACTAAGTGTCGCAAAAACAATCATATGTCTATGGCATTATATATTGTATCTTTATGCCCTTTATCTTATTGTTAAGAAGGGGTGCTTTTTAACGGGTTATTTACTTCGTATTCAAATATGTCCAAAATGCCTGCGGAACTAGCCGTGCATCCGCATCTAGGGTCAATGGACGAAAAGTTTCTCATTGCATCAAATTATTATTAACACCTGGAACATGTACAGCCTTAATATGAAAACTAAACTGCAATGACAAATACCGATGGACGAAAAGGTTACATGTATAAGGATTATAACTCGCTCCGGATTTCAAGATAATTATATATACAAAGCCCATGATTTCTCTATTACAAACATATTTTAGTTGGCAAAACGTTTCCTTCTACTCATAACATGCCAATGCAATTGGTACCTTTCTGTTATTTTTGACAGAATCTCGCTGTGCACCATATCTGCAGCCACTGCAGGAAGGACCAAGGTCCCTCAAAGTATACACAGCCAAAGTAGAAGTAACCTGCACTCTCATTAAAAACTGAAGGTCGCTGTTAGTCAACCATTCGTATTCTAACATAACAAAACATCGTTATATCTAGTGAGAAACTGCCTACTCATTTCGATGTTGATATGTTTTGTTGTTGTTGTTGTTGTTGTTTTTATCTACCCTAAAGTACACATAATTTAATGGAGGTTGATGTTGTTTTTTGTTTTTGTTGTTGTTGTTTTTTAATCTACCTTAAAGTACACGTAATTTATTTTATCCTATGGAATTCAAATCTCACTTAACTAAGATTTATTCCAGACACAATTTAGGCTCAGCAGGGAACTCATCCAAAAGGCAAAAACATTCATATTGAACTATTGCCGTATAAATGCCCTGTGAAATGAAATCATCCAAAAATTGACCAGTCCTTTTTCTTACAGTTATGATTGCAATATCCAACTCAAGAAATTAGGAAACGTTTTGAAAATCGAGCAACTTGAACTGAAGAAATGTTCATTGAGATGCACATCAAAGAAATATAGGCCACCTAGCTGAATGCCTAATAAATCAATATCCCATGGGTGAATGGGATAACACCTGAATATGTACCGCATCATCAAAATCTGAGTATTGAACCTTTGTCGATTCTGAATAAATTAAAACATTTACACTAATCGAACCTAAGCTTACGACCACCTGTAAATAAAGACGACCTGTTGATATAGACCACATATTATTTGTCCAATCAAGAATAAATTTACCTGCAAACAAAGAACACACGCCCTCAACAAATTAAATGTATTGCGTTTGTGTAATTAATGTGAAAACGCCTGTGCGTTTTGGCGCTAGACCAATAGATGAGACTTTAAGGCTTTTTTTTTACAAACAGTCCTAACATATTTTCCGCCTCAACCTCCGGAGTTTAAACTAACAATAGATTCATGACCTTTAACAGTTTTCAAATCTTACATTTAATCGGTGCACTTGACGTAGAGTATCCTGGAGGAAACCCGTTTTCAAAAAAATTTTGTTTTTAGAATTTTTTTTATTTAGGGTTCTGATCAAAGTACCTTCTTAATGCATCGCCTTAACTTGGCGTTTAACCTGTTACAAAACCATGATATAATTTCCTGCGGTTGCCGGAACATTTAATATGCTGACTGAAAAAAATCGGACCTCATAAAGAAAAACCTAGATAACTCGAGAACCATGGAAAACTCGAACACTTTCAAAATCCCCCTGAGTATTCGAGTTTTCGAAGTCCACCTGTACTTTGAACTCTACATTGCATACACCTTGAACTGTACCCCTTCTCATGATCACATACACATTGAATTGTACCCTTATTCATGATCACATACACCTTGAACTGTACCCTTTCTCACGATCACATACACCGTGAACTCTACCCTTTCTCGTCATCACATACACACTTTGAACTGTACCCTTTCTCATCATCACATACACCTTGAACTCTACCTTTTCACATGATCACATACAGCTTGAACTGTACCCTTTCTCATTATCACATAAACCTTAAACTGTACCCTTTCTCGTCATCAAATACACATTGAACTGTACCGTTTCTCGTCATCACATAAACCATGAACTGTACCGTTTCTCGTCATCACATAAACCATGAACTGTACCCTTTCTTGTCATCACATACACCTTGAAATGTACCCTTTCTCATCATCACATACATCTTGAACTGTACCCTTCTCGTCAGCACATACACCTTGAACTGTACCCTTTCTTATAATCACATACATCTTGAACTGTACCCTTTTTCATCATCACATACATCTTGAACTGTACCCTTTTTCATCATCACATACACCTTCAACTGTACCCTTTCTTATAATCACAAACATCTTGAACTGTACCCTTTTTCATCATCACATACATCTTGAACTGTACCCCTTCTCATCATCACATAAAACTTGAACTGTACCCTTTCTTATCATCGCATACATCTTGAACTGTACCCTTTTTCATCATCACATACATCTTGAACTGTACCCTTTCTCGTCATCACATACATCTTGAACTGTACCCTTTCTCGTCATCACATACACCTTGAACTGTACCCTTTCTCATCATCACATACACCTTAAACTGTACCCTTTCTTATCATCACATACATCTTGAACTGTAACCTTTCTTATCATAACATGCATCTTGAACTGTGCCCTTTTTCATTATCACATACATCTTGAACTGTGCCCTTTTTCATCATCACATACATCTTGAACTGTATCCTTTTTCATCATCACATACTAGTACATCTTGAACTGTGCCCTTTTTCATCATCACATACATCTTGAACTGTACCCTTTTTCATCATCACATATATCTTGAACTGTGCCCTTTTTCATTATCACATACATCTTGAACTTTGCCCTTTTTCATCATCACATACATATTGAACTGTACCCTTTTTCATCATCACATACATCTTGAACTGTGCCCTTTTTCATCATCACATACATCTTGAACTGTGCCCTTTTTCATCATCACATACATCTTGAACTGTACCATTTTTCATCATCACATACATCTTGAACTGTGCCCTTTCTCTCATCATCACAAACATCTTGAACTGTGCCCTTTTTATCATCACATACATCTTGAACTGTACCATTTCTCCTTATCACATACATCTTGAACTGTGCCCTTTCTCATCATCACATACATCTTGAACTGTACCCTTTCTTATCATCACATACATCTTGAACTGTGCCCTTTTTTCATCATCACATACATCTTGAAATGTATCCTTTTTCATCATCACATACATCTTGAACTGTGCCCTTTTTCATCATCACATACATCTTGAACTGTACCCTTCTCATCATCACATACACCTTGAACTGTACCCTTTCTCGTCATCACATACACCTTGAACTGTGCCCTTTCTCATGATCACAAACACCTTGAACTGTACCCTTTCTCATCATCACATACATCTTGAACTGTGCCCTTTCTCATCATCACAAACATCTTGAACTGTGCCCGTTCTCGTCATAAAATACACATTGAACTGTATCCTTTATGGTCATCACATAAACCATGAACTGTACCCTTTCTCATCATCACATACATCTCGAACTCTGCCTTTTCTCATCATCATATACATCTCGAACTGTACTCTTCTTCATCATCACATACACCTTGAACTGTACCCTCTCTCGTCATCACATACACCTTGAACTGTGCCCTTTCTCATGATCTCATACAGCTTGAACTGTGCCCGTTCTCGTTATCAAATACACATTGAACTGTACCCTTTCTCGTCATCACATAAACCAGGAACTGTACCCTTTCTCATCATCACATACATCTTGAACTGTGCCCTTTCTCATCATCACATACATCTTGAACTGTACTCTTTCTCATCATCACATACATCTTGAACTGTACCCTTTCTCATCATCGCATACATCTTAAACTGTGCCCTATCTCATCATCACATACATCTTGAACTGCGCCCTTTATCATGATTACATACACCTTGAACTGTACCCTTTCTTATCATCACATACATCTTGAACTGTGCCCTTTCTCATCATCACATACATCTTGAACAGTGCCCTTTCTAATGATCACATGAAATATATTCTGTACCCTTTCTCATCATCACATACATCTTGAACTGTGCCCTGTCTCATCATATCTTGAACTGTGCCCTTTTTTATCATCACATACATCTTGAACTGTGCCCTTTCTCATCATCACATACACCTTGAACTGTGCCGTTTTTCATCATCACACATATCTTGAACTGTGCCCTGTCTCATCATATCTTGAACTGTGCCCTTTTTTATCATCACATACATCTTGAACTGTGCCCTTTCTCATCATCACATACACCTTGAACTGTGCCGTTTTTCATCATCACACATATCTTGAACTGTGCCCTGTCTCATCATATCTTGAACTGTACCCTTTTTGATCATCACATACATCTTGAACTGTGCCCTTTCTCATCATCACATACATCTTGAACTGTGCCCTTTCTCGTCATCACATACATCTTGAACTGTGCCCTTTCTCATCATCACATACATCTTGAACTGTGCCCTTTCTCATCATAACATACATCTTGAACTGTACCCTTTCTCGCCATCACATACACCTTGAAATGTACCCGTTCTCATGATCACATACATCTTGAACTGTGCCCTTTCTCTCATCATCACATACATCTTGAACTGTACCCTTTCTCATGATCACATAAATCTTGAACTGTGCCCTTTCTCATCACATATATCTTGAACTGTACCCTTTCTCATCATCACATACATCTTGAACTGTGCCCTTTCTCATCATCACATACATCTTGAGCTGTGCCCTTTCTCATCATCACATACACCTTGAACTGTACCCTTTTTGATCATCACATACATCTTGAACTGTACCATTTCTCATCATCACATACATCTTGAACTGTGCCCTTTCTCGTCACATGCATCATATAGCTCTACCTGAGCTATACATCTTTGAATTACAGTTAGACTTCGAAAACTCGAATACTCAGGGGGATTTTGAAAGTGTTCGAATTTTCCATGGTTCTCGAGTTATCTAGGTTTTTCTTTATGAGGTCCGATTTTTTCAGTCAGGTCGTATAAACACATATTTGTGACCTTGTTGTTGACTACGTTATCGGAATGCCATCTAATTTATTAAACGATTCATTTGACGCTGTATCTTGTTAAACCTATAAACCTGTTTGAAAAGTTTTTTTTGTATTTTGTTTCAAGAAAACGGCTTCGTGTTGACATTGTCCGAGAACTAGTATGCTTGAGACGGTGCGTGCCCTTTTTTTATTCGCGGGTAAAAATACTAGGTCCCGTCAACTAACAAAGATCCAAATTGCCTCGTTTCATGTTCTTTTAATAGAGATAAAATTAATCATAATTAAATTCTCATAGTTTTCGTCTCAACGCAGCCGCCTTCCGAGTGATCGTAAAATAATTTTCTTAAATCAGAACCTGTTTATAATCGGGTCAATTAAATCACATTCGACGCTTGCGATTGACAACTTTAACTGGCAAAATAACCCGTCACAACGTGTGAAAACTACGCGTCACAGTTTACCAATAACTACCGAGAGGTGCGAAAAATTTATCGACCGTTTATTACTCGAGTTTTCCCATGTAAACAAAGAAGAAATATGCTTCAAGGGAACGACACCTGTCTTCGAGATTTCGAGTTTTTGAAGTTCGAGTTTTCCGTGGTATTTTTATATAGAATATATAAGAAAATTGCCAGGTCGAAACGAGTTTTCCCGAGTGCTCGAGTTATCGATGTTCATCGAAGTTTTACTGTAACCCTTATTGCTTTTCCATAAATCTTGAACTTTGCCCTAACCGTCACCGCATACACTCTAACCTGATCGTTTCCATCTTGAACTCTGCCCTTACCTCCTCTACAAATGCAATGAACTCTACCAAAACCATCATTTAATACATCTGGAACTCTACTCCCGTTTTTATGTTTTGGTCAATTTGTGCTAGAATTTGCTGGGGACACATTTTTGATCACATAACGCCTCATGTGCCAAGATATAAACAGATAAACAATAAAAGCTGGTCCGAAACTTCAATCTGGATGCCTTCTGGATCAGTTTGTCACAGACGACGTCAGTCTAGCTGGATTACCCCTCCCTTATAAATGTGTACTTACATAGAAAACAGCTTCATTTCAATAGAGTTCATGTTTACCAAAAATATTCCATACTGATAACTAAAGATTGAGCAAAACGGTTATTCTATGTTATTTTTGTCTGACCTTATTTATTTATTTCTGACTTTTTAAAAAACTGAACAATACTAAAATAATGTAAAACTCTGTAACAGGATGAACCTGTTATGTAATTAACCCCTTAGTAATGCCCTGTGTTATCACAGAATCAGGGAACATGCTAGATATAAGATCCAGCTAAATATCTTGGAGTGTTATTTGCTGCAAACATTTAATTACAAGGTTCGAAAATTCTTTGTACGGATCGCCGGGACCGGCAACATATATCAATATTATCAAATATAGTTGAATTATCCCCAAAAGAAGAGATGATTCATAACCCTCACTGATTTACCTTCGAACTGAGTTTCAAAGAGCATCTGTGTTTATCTGGAATAGTCGCATTTCAGTCATTCAAGCAGTGAAAATATTCAAACAAGTCGTTGTACGGAAACAAGTTCCTCCTGACGCAGACGAAACGAAACGGACGCAATCCATTTTAATTACAGTAATACCCAGTTGGAACCCCTTACCCTGTTGAGTTTTGGACAACCGATGGTTTTCCATAATATTGCTTCTTTATTTTGAAATCAGGTTTGTACGGATCGTGTACGGATCTACTTACTCATGCATGACGCATGAACACTAGAGTTCTTTGACAGCGCTTTGTTTCCATTGGTTAGCGTAATCCGTACAGCATTCTGATTGGCCGATTATGGTTTTGTAAATTCCGTACAAGGGAATTTTGCCGTACAAGATTAATGCGCAAAGGCCTATAAATACTGAGAGAATCATTCAGTCAGCAGCTTCCCAGCCGCTGGAACGGTATACTTGGTCAAACTGCAAGATAAATAAATAAACAGCCGTACATTCCGTACAGTTACTTCAGGTAGAAAATCCGTACAACATATTCTTCCAAGTTTAAATTTTCGTGCGCTATCAACTGTCATTGAGTGGTAAATTTCCTGTAAAACCGTCCAAATCCGTACAAGCCGTTGTACGGATCCGTACAGAAAATCCGTACAGAAAATCCGTACACAGAAATTCCGTACAGGGAAACTGTTTTGGAAGTGACAGAAGCTTAAACCACTGATGTCTTTTGTATTGGACAAATCCCTACCAGCTATTTAAACCCGTACAAGTGCTATAATCCGTACAAGCCGTTGTACGGATCCGTACAGAAAATCCGTACAGAAAATCCGTACACAGAAAATCCGTACAGAAAATCCGTACACAGAAATTCCGTACAGGGAAACTGTTTTGGAAGTGACAGAAGCTTAAACCACTGATGTCTTTTGTATTGGACAAATCCCTACCAGTTATTTAAATCCGTACAAGACTTATAATCCGTGCAAGCTGTTGTACGGATCTGTACAGAAAATCCGTACAGAAAATCCGTACACAGTAAATCCGTACAGGGAACAGTTACCTTACCTGCAGATCCAACGTGACAATCGTCTCATCCATGTGGACATAGTGATTTCAATAACAACAATACAGTCTTTAACATTTAATAACTATAGTTAACTTCATTCTTCATTATCGTGATATAGTGGTTTTAATAACAACAATACAGTCTTTAACATTTAATAACTATAGTAAACTTTATTTCAATAATAACAAGGCAGTATTCAAACATTTGATAACACTAGTTAAATTTTCAATCTTTGCTAGCGTTTGCTTTACTTGCAATAAAAGTGTTTAAACGTTTTCAATTGTGGTTACTTCTGGTAATTTCAATGAATATGGTTCATTTCCGATAGTCCAAAATCCCTCTTCCCTACCGTAAGAGTCTATCTTTAAGTGCAGCTGCGGCGGTTTAGACACTTCGGTTACATTTGGTGTCAGAAGTGGGATAACAGTTCTATCTGTTATCTAGAACCAGAGGTACACGACTGTCATAGAGAACCAGGAGAACAATAAATAGTGCTGTGATAACTATTTGAAGTAACCATTAAAGCATTTTTGAAAATCAACTATAATAACAACCGACTTCGAAGCTCATTGACATATTGGTACCTACCTGGAGTTGAAAATAATCATCCTATTTCTACACTAAGGTTTGATTTTAGTGTAAACGGTTAAGGCCATCGGGAAGCTCCCTGCAGTGCAGGTTTGGCCAATAATTATTGTTTATTTGGTAGTGTTAAACATGGATAACACGGATCCAGAAATCAGTTTTAACCGAGGTCAGGGTGATCAAGAAGGTTCACCTGCATCGCCTGCATGCGTAGACAGGGGTTTGCCTTTACATGAATCTAGCCACAGATACTCTGTGAACGATATGAGAGACCACTGTTGTCGCCCTATATCCCGTTCTGCAATCACAATTAGGCCAGATCAGTATAATGGCGATGATGATTGGGAACAATACATATCTCACTTTGAGGATTGTGCAGAGTTGGGGCAGTGGAATCAAAAGGAGATGCTTCTTACGCTGGCAGCCAGTTTGAAGGGCCAAGCCCGGGTATTCTATACGAGTTTATCCCAAACAGATAGGTCGAGTTATAGACGCCTCGTCAATGTTTTGGAACAGAGGTTTGGTAGTGCTAGACAACAAGCAAGGTGGTTGTCGAGGTTTCAGGCACGGACCAAATTGTTCGGCGAATCTATTGCTGCTTTCGGGGACGATCTTAGGTTATTAGCTCGGAAAGCCTATGGTAACTTGGAGCTTGAGGCTCAAGAGACTTTGGCTCTCCAGCAGTTTTACAAGGCGCTGTCTGTGGAAATGAAGTGCCGGGTTATGGATAAAGAGTGTAGGACCGTCACGGAGGCAGTAGATGTGGTTGAGAGGTACAGTGAGCTGTTGGGGGATAACGTTGAAGAGAGAAGAGGCCGGGAAAAGGTCAGGTATGCTGCCGAGGGAAGTAGAGAAGGCAGGAAAGGCAATCCACTAGATCAAAGCATGGAGACATCGCAAGAACTGAACATCGGGGATATCCATGAGGCACTAAAATCAATTCAAATCCGGCTGGACCGGCTTGAGAAGGGGCAAAGTAAATCGCAGTCTGGACCGAGACAGTGTTATGGTTGTCAATCCAAGGATCATCTACTTAGAGACTGTCCGAAGAAGAAGGACCAGAAGTCAGATGGTTTCAAATCGGGAAACGAGAGGAAGTCCTCTCTGTAGGTCGAGAGGGGACGATTGCACAAGAAACAAGGCCTATAGAACCTAATAAGAATTTTCTGACTAATATGAGCGAACTTGCTCAAGCTATTCCAGTAGCAGAGAGCATTGATAAAGAGTTCCCAAGAATAGGTAGGGTGGGAACGTCTGGAGTAAAATCTGATAATGGGCTTTACATAAATGCTGTTATTAATGACCAGAAGATTGACTTCTTAGTAGACAGTGGTAGTACCACAACCTTAATTTCAAAAGTGGTTTATGACCAAATTAACTCTAAACAAATTCTAAGTAGTAACATGAATATTCAAGGGGTTAATGGTTCTAAAATAAAGGTCTTTGGTAGGTCGGATTTGGAGTTCCGTTTTCAAAATAATCTTACAGTATTTCACCCAGTTGTGGTCTGTGACATTTCTATAGATGGGATAATAGGTCAGGATTTTATTTTAAAACACGTGAGAAATTGGGACATGGACACCCTTAAACTGACATTAAGGACTGGTGAATGTATAAAGTGTTTTACAAGTTGCGAAGAAGAACGTGTCTGCAGGGTTATGATTGCAGAAAGAACTGAGATTCCCCCAAAATCCTTCAAACAGATAGATGTTGACCTAAAGGACTGTTTTATAAGTACTAAGGCTGGCTATATTGAAGATCAAAATACTGAACAATCCGAGCGGTCGGTCAGATTAATTGAAGGTATCATAGATCCGAGTCGGCAGCGATTGGGTTTAGGCATAGTAAATACAGGGGAGGAGACCGTGATCCTGTATCCTGATGAAAGTTTAGGTGTTTGTACCCCTATATATGAGGAGTCTATGGGCGAAGTTTTAAGCTGTGCAAACATCGTTGAATGTTCCGACCAACCTGATAGTGTAGCAGCAGAGGGCTTGCCAGAGCACCTCCGTGAACTTCTAGACAAAAGCTCAACTCATTTAGATGCGGATGAAAAACAACGTCTTGCCGACCTCCTAGTAAAATATCAAACTATCTTTGTAACATCCTCAGATGAATTGGGCTGCACCAATAGGGTAAAACATAAAATAAACACGGGCAGTGCTGTTCCAATACGACAACCGCCTAGACGGCAACCGTTTAGTAAAAGAAAAGATGAGAGAGAGGAAATTGAAAGGATGTTACAAAAAGGTGTAATCGAGCCTTCAAATAGTCCGTGGTCCTCGCCAGTCGTATTAGTTACAAAGAAAGATGGTTCCACGAGATTCTGTGTTGATTATCGGAAGTTAAATGCAGTCACTATAAATGATGCTTACCCTATCCCGAGAGTAGATGAATGCCTTGATGCGCTTTCGGGAGCCAAATGGTTTAATTGCATGGATCTCTGCTCTGGTTTTTGGCAAATTGAGATGGACGAAACAGATAAATTTAAAACTGCCATGTCAACCTCCTCTGGTCTCTACCATTTTAAAGTTATGCCCTTTGGCCTTGTAAATGCGCCGTCTACGTTTCAGCGCCTTATGGAAGATGTTCTCAGAGGCATTCAGTGGGTTGAGTCATTACTTTACATGGATGATATCATAACACCCGGTAAATCGGTTGACGAGTGTCTGCTTAGATTAGAGAATGTTTTTGCTCGGTTGAAAGATGCAAATTTAAAGCTTAAAACTTCAAAGTGTCAGTTCTTTCAAAAGTCAGTTTCATTTCTGGGTCATACCGTTTCTGAGCAAGGAGTGAGCACTGATGAAAAGAAAATTGAGGCAGTTAAAAACTGGCCAGTTCCCATTAATGCCAAACAAGTGAGAAGTTTCTTGGGTCTTGCCTCATACTACCGTCGATTTGTAAAAGGTTTTGCAGAAATTGCTAGACCCCTTCATAAAATCTGTGAAAAGAATGCTCGGTTTCTTTGGACTCCCATGTGCCAGAATGCGTTTGAATCTTTAAAAGTAGTACTTACATCTGCACCTATTCTCGCCTACCCAAAACTGGACTGTCAATTTATTCTTGATACCGATGCAAGTGATAAAGCCGTAGGTGCAGTACTGTCTCAAATCCAAGAAGGTACAGAACGTGTTATAGCTTTCATGAGCAAAGCACTAAATAGACATGAGCAGTCTTATTGCGTAACCCGAAAAGAGCTTCTGGCTGTCGTGGTAGCACTTAAGAATTTTCATTCGTACCTTTATGGCCAAGAAGTTATTTTGCGAACCGACAATTCGGCAGTAAGCTGGATGCAGAATCTTAAAACGCCGACCGGTCAAGTTGCCAGATGGCTCCAGGAATTAAGCACATATAAGCTTATCGTCAAACACAGGCCAGGAAGAATCCATAACAATGCTGATGCGTTGTCCAGGAAACCATGCAAGGTTTGTGCAAAGCAGCAAGAGCTCAGTAGGGGAATTGATGAAGACGACCCAGACAAATCTTCAGCCCAAATAACAGATGGCGAGGTTCGTGCAATAACAAGGGACGCTGCAGCAAAACAAGCCGATGATGGAATGTCTCAACCAACTGTCATTCTGGATGGCTGGGATAACATCGACATACAGAATGACCAACTGCAAGATAGAGATATTGGTTCTCTTCTGGTCGTGAAGTCTTCTAGTGCAGACAGACCAGGTTGGTCCGATGTTTCGCCAGGCACGTCAGCTCTTAAGACGTTGTGGAGGCAATGGGAACGACTCGAAATAAGAACAGGGATACTATACCGAAAATTCACAGATGTCGATGGAACGATAAGGTGGCAGTTAATCGTACCAAAGAAGAAACAAAAAGAAGTCATTCATTATCACCATGACATACCAACTGCTGGACATCTGGGATATGAAAAGACATTAGCTCGCATCCAACAAAGTTTTTACTGGCCTGCCATGACCGAATCCGTAAAGATTTATTGTAGAAAATGCGATATTTGCACAGTGAGGCGGTTAAGCAAAAACAAAGCACCTTTAGGAAATTATGTCGTCGGAGAGCCAATGGAAAGAGTCGCCATGGACATTTTAGGTCCCCTACCTATCTCAAAACTTGGCAACAAATATGTATTAGTTATTTCGGATCTTTTCACAAAGTGGACGGAAGGCGTACCTTTACCAGATCAAGAGGCTCGAACCATAGCAGTAGCATTTGTTAATAACTTTGTGTGCAGATTCGGAGTTCCGCTTCAGCTGCACACTGATCAGGGAAGAAACTTTGAATCTAAACTTCTAGCCGAAGTTTGTAAGCTCCTGGATATCGAAAAGACTCACACGACAAGTTTCCACCCTCAGGCAAATGGGTTTGTTGAGCGGTACAACCGAACACTCTTGTCAATGCTCTCTTCATATTGTCAGCAAAATCAGTCTGATTGGGATCAATTTCTTCCGCTTGTCATGCTTGCTTACAGGAGTTCAATTCAAAGTTCCACAAAATTCTCTCCAAATAAAATGGTATTTGGGAGAGAGGTTACCCTGCCTATGGCTGCAGTTGTAGGACGTCCTACTGCTGAAAATAGTTTTAGTTCTAATGAAGAATACGTAGATGAACTTCGGAGTAAATTAGTAGATGTTCACGATATCGCACGAAGTAACACGGGTAAAGCTGCGGCCTATCAGAAGAAATACTATGATACAAACGCAAACAGAGTAAGGTTTACTCAAGGTCAACTCGTGTGGTTGCATGACCCGACCAGGAAAAAGGGGGTCTGCAGCAAGCTTATTAATAAATGGAAAGGTCCTTTCGTGGTTACAAAAGCGATGGATGACCTTATCTGTCTAGTAAAAAGAACTCCAAAACAGAAGCCTAAAGCTTATCATGTTGACAGGCTTTGGCCATACACCGGAATAAACCAGCCGGCGTGGATAAAACGGGAAGTTGCGAAATTGATGTTATCTTAACGTGCCACAAAAATATAACGTGTTATATCTTCAAGAATATCACAGACTTTGTAAATTTATCACTGATGTAACAATAAATAAACAGTCAAACAAAACAGAGGTAGTTTGTTTTTATAGATATGCGTTCTCGTCGACAGCAAACGTGCAGCCAGCAAATACTGTTATTATCTGAAAATTCGTGAACGTGAATTTCTTCGCGTTGCAATCCAACCACAACATGACAGTTGATAACAAATATTATAACAGCTACTGCATTAAATAAATTTAATTAACAGAAAAACTTACCCATTATTGTTAACACTTTCATTAACAATGAAATTAGTGTTCTCGTTGTATGAGATGATATTTAACAATTTACAAATTAACTGTAAAGTACTGAGACGAAACTGTGAACTTAAAGTGAAGATCGTTAAAAGAAAGCAGTCACGATGTTTTATCGCCTTACTAAAATTTATTTTTAAACACTTTCAGAATGGAGCGTTGCTGGTTGTGCCCAAAGACGTTTCCGTGCAAGGCAGAGCTCAGATCGCACCTAGTGTCCAAGGATCACCATAGGCAGTCAGTAATATGCCCATGGTGCACAACAGAGAAGACCTTTACGAGAGTGGCTGACTTAAATGTGCATGCACATAAGCGCCATTTCATCGAGATAAACTCCCTGTCCAGGGATTTCCTAAGCATGGGAAATTGTTTCTATTTCGCCGTATACCCGGAGGACTATGCAAAAATATACAAACCCGCCCAATATGGGTCCTGGGGCAACAGAGCTTCCTAGAAGGATTATAAGGTGGACCAAGAGGAATGGTAAATTGTGCAGGGAGATCCGCCAAGAGGGTACAGATGAGAAATCAGAAACGGGCAAGCCGAATAAGACCGTGACTTTCGCAGACCCACTTGAGGACAGTAAGTCGGTGGTCCTAGATACCCCCAATGAGAAGGGAGATGCTCCTATCTTCATTCCAGACGAAGTCGAAGAGACGCTTGTAGCTTCCAAATTCATTGAGTCAGTTGCAGAAAATGTCAGTGTGCCCGCGGTTGTGACTGAGGATGATTATCGCCGACGGGCCATAGATCTGCTACATACGGGAGTTATGCCGATGCTGCCGCCAGGCAGGAGAGATTGGAAGCCGGACCACTGCTTTCAAATAAAAATGTACGGTCACGAGTTCGTGTGGCCCCCTCATGAATGGAGCGTGATGTCAGCAGATAGGAGATTAATGGCGTGGGAAGTGGTCGCATTTCAAATAGAAGTCAGAAGGGAAGGTGCATTAGGGTCGTCCGTGTCCAGGAGTTATCTCCTCGACAAATATAACTTCTTAGCCCTACCGGGCTCAGGAAAGGTCAGGAGAGAACCGTCAGAAAGAGGTGCAACCATGGCGAGATATCATCTTTACCAGATGTTGAGGGGAATAGCAGAAGGAAAAGCAACATCGGAAGCCGAGAGGCGGCAAATAGAATGCCTGGAACTAATGAGGGTCGAAGGCGATCTTGAAGTGCAGTTAAGGGGAATAGAAGTGCCTCTGAGACTGGAGAAGTAGTTGTGTTAGCATATATTCCATCTTCGTCTGGAAGTTGAAAAATCAATTAAGTGTTTCTTTCGTTCATGTGATCTTCTTCCTGTGAAATAGAAAAAATCAGTGAAATTAATATTTTAAATGTGAAAGAAAGAAAATCATGTCAGTTTTAAAGAAAGTTAAATATTTGTTTCAAGTGATTAAGGTTTAGTAAAGAAACCAGCTTATAACTGATATAGTGCCATAATGTTGATAACATTGTGTTTTAATTGTTAAAATGTTACGTTGTTTAAATGTTACAGTGTTTTGGATTTGGTAGTGTTTTGAAAAATGCAGCATTAGTGATGCATATTCTAAATGACGTTATAAGTTTTAAAATGAAATGTTCTTGAGCATCTTGAAAGGGTTGAAAATGTTATCGAGATCATTGAAAATCTAAGTGAATTCTGAATCTATGCTAATTGTATTTTTCAATGTGTGTTTCAAAATCCATAGATTTCGATATATAAAAGTGTTTAGAACCTTTCTGCTTGTGTTGTTAGGATCTTTATCTTATTTCATTAATAATTCAGGAGAATTATTTGAAGCAAAGGTGGGGGAAGTGTAACAGGATGAACCTGTTATGTAATTAACCCCTTAGTAATGCCCTGTGTTATCACAGAATCAGGGAACATGCTAGATATAAGATCCAGCTAAATATCTTGGAGTGTTATTTGCTGCAAACATTTAATTACAAGGTTCGAAAATTCTTTGTACGGATCGCCGGGACCGGCAACATATATCAATATTATCAAATATAGTTGAATTATCCCCAAAAGAAGAGATGATTCATAACCCTCACTGATTTACCTTCGAACTGAGTTTCAAAGAGCATCTGTGTTTATCTGGAATAGTCGCATTTCAGTCATTCAAGCAGTGAAAATATTCAAACAAGTCGTTGTACGGAAACAAGTTCCTCCTGACGCAGACGAAACGAAACGGACGCAATCCATTTTAATTACAGTAATACCCAGTTGGAACCCCTTACCCTGTTGAGTTTTGGACAACCGATGGTTTTCCATAATATTGCTTCTTTATTTTGAAATCAGGTTTGTACGGATCGTGTACGGATCTACTTACTCATGCATGACGCATGAACACTAGAGTTCTTTGACAGCGCTTTGTTTCCATTGGTTAGCGTAATCCGTACAGCATTCTGATTGGCCGATTATGGTTTTGTAAATTCCGTACAAGGGAATTTTGCCGTACAAGATTAATGCGCAAAGGCCTATAAATACTGAGAGAATCATTCAGTCAGCAGCTTCCCAGCCGCTGGAACGGTATACTTGGTCAAACTGCAAGATAAATAAATAAACAGCCGTACATTCCGTACAGTTACTTCAGGTAGAAAATCCGTACAACATATTCTTCCAAGTTTAAATTTTCGTGCGCTATCAACTGTCATTGAGTGGTAAATTTCCTGTAAAACCGTCCAAATCCGTACAAGCCGTTGTACGGATCCGTACAGAAAATCCGTACAGAAAATCCGTACAAGGAAACAGAAACCACTGATGTCTTTTGTATTGGACAAATCCATACCAGCTATTTAAACCCGTACAAGTGCTATAATCCGTACAAGCCGTTGTACGGATCCGTACAGAAAATCCGTACAGAAAATCCGTGACAGAAAATCCGCTTAAACCACTGATGTCTTTTGTATTGGACAAATCCCTACCAGCTATTTAAATCCCGTACAAGACTTATAATCCGTACAAGCTGTTGTACGGATCCGTACAGAAAATCCGTACAGAAAATCCGTACACAGAAATTCCGTACAGGGAAACTGTTTTGGAAGTGACAGAAGCTTAAACCACTGATGTCTTTTGTATTGGACAAATCCATACCAGCTATTTAAACCCGTACAAGTGCTATAATCCGTACAAGCCGTTGTACGGATCTGTACAGAAAATCCGTACAGAAAATCCGTACACAGTAAATCCGTACAGGGAACAGTTACCTTACCTGCAGATCCAACGTGACAATCGTCTCATCCATGTGGACATAGTGATTTCAATAACAACAATACAGTCTTTAACATTTAATAACTATAGTTAACTTCATTCTTCATTATCGTGATATAGTGGTTTTAATAACAACAATACAGTCTTTAACATTTAATAACTATAGTAAACTTTATTTCAATAATAACAAGGCAGTATTCAAACATTTGATAACACTAGTTAAATTTTCAATCTTTGCTAGCGTTTGCTTTACTTGCAATAAAAGTGTTTAAACGTTTTCAATTGTGGTTACTTCTGGTAATTTCAATGAATATGGTTCATTTCCGATAGTCCAAAATCCCTCTTCCCTACCGTAAGAGTCTATCTTTAAGTGCAGCTGCGGCGGTTTAGACACTTCGGTTACAACTCTTATAAATTGTTAAATACTTATTGATTTATAATGCCTTGTGAGCACACAACAACAGCAGCTGAATTGGACAGATATGCATCTTTCATTTACGGTAACTGATGCTAAACTTTCTCGTTTGAACGAGTCATGCGATTCGAACTGTGACGATCTCCAAGACATTCCAACAGAATTGGCATTGCAGTTAAGCAACCGTGATAAAACATTCGCTATTATCTCTACGCGTCAGAATTCCTTGCATGACGTAATTTATCTCGGAAATAAATTCAACAACATAGTAACCATGTAGAACTGTTTAATATTTGGCATAATATGGCCTGGCAGTCGACAATAATCATCAATGTTCAAGTTTGATCAAAGTTCAATGTTAAGTTAATCAAATGATAATTCAATAATTTATCAAATGTTAATCCAATAATTAATCAATCAAATCAATAATCGATCAAATCAATAATCAATTATCATCAAACAAATGTCATTCAAATCAATTATCAATCAAATCAATTATCGATTAAATGTCAATTAAATCAAATACCAATCAAACGTCAATAAAATCAATTATCAATAAAATAAATAATCAATCAAATGTTAATCAATCCAATTTTCATGGATTAAATGTCAAAAATTTTCTGCCAATGAGCGCCAGTTGCGCTCACGCCAACAATACAAATTTTTGACATGACTTTCAAAATGGTGTTCACATTCCAGAAATTTAAATAAACTTTTAATACTACCAGGCCAAATAAACAATTTATACGGTCGAGTACATGTATAGAATTCGGGCTCGTCTGAAATGATTCCAGAGCAGATTGAATTGTTAACAAAAATATGTCATTTCGACGAGCGACAAATGTACACCGTCGGGTAAAAACAGACCACTAGAATTCGAGTGTTTGGCCTTATACCCAAACCCAAATCATTTATCCATCAGATGTCAATCACAACAGTTATCAGTCAATCAATCACCTAAATAATCAATCCATCAATATTGACTTGTAATTTACAAGTCCAAAGCCGCAAGTACCAACTGTACATACCACAGAATTAAACTTAAATCAATTAATCATCAATCAATCAATCAGTCAATCAATACTGACTCGTAATCAGCAAGTCAAACTTCGTAAGTAGCAATTTTTACAAACGACAAAGATTTAAACTTAAATAAATCAATCATCATACAAACAATGAAATATCAAATCAAATCAATCAATATTGACTTGCAATCAAGTCTAAGATCGTAAGTACCAATTGTACAAACGACAAAATAAAATAAACTAAAATCAATCAATTATCAATCAATTCAACTCAATTCAACTCAATCAATATATATTGACTTGTAATCCACAAGTCCAAGGCCGTAAGTACCAATTGTACAAACGACAAAAATGAAACTGTTGGTGTGATTCCAAACATTATTTATAAAATCAAATCAAATCAATCAATATTGACTTGCAATCAAGTCTAAGATCGTAAGTACCAATTGTACAAACGACAAAATAAAATAAACTAAAATCAATCAATTATCAATCAATTCAACTCAATTCAACTCAATCAATATTGACTTCTAATCCACAGTCCAAGGCCGTAAGTATCAATTGTACAAACGACAAAAAATGAAACTGTTGGTGATTCCTAACATTATTTATAAAATCAAATCAAATCATATCAAATTAAATCAAATCAAACCAAATATCAAATCAATCAATAATGACTTTTAATCAACAAGTCCGTCGTAAGTACCAAATTGTACAGACGAAAAAAAACAAACTAAATTCAATCAATTATCAATCAATCAATTCAATCAATATTGACTTGTAATCCACAAGTCCAAGGTCGTAAGTACCAATTGTACAAACGACAAAAAATGAAACTAAAAGAATCAAGTATTTATCAATCATTCATTCAAATCAAATAAAATCAAATAAAACGATAATTAATATTGACTAAACATATCATTTAATGTAAATATATATTGTTTAAAGCGATGTGCCTCATAATTTGAATAAGTCACTAAGTGTCGCACTAACAATCATATGTCTATGGCATTATATATTGTATCTTTATGCCCTTTATCTTATTGTTAAAAAGGGGTGCTTTTTAACAGGTTATTTACTTCGTATTCAAATATGTCCAAAATGCCTGCGGAACTAGCCGTGCATCCGCATCTAGGGTCAATGGACGAAAAGTTTCTCATTGCATCAAATTATTATTAACACCTGGAACATGTACAGCCTTAATATGAAAACTAAACTGCAATGACAAATACCGATGGACGAAAGGGTTACATGTATAAGGATTATAACTCGCTCCGGATTTCAAGATAATTATATATACAAAGCCCATGATTTCTCTATTACAAACATATTTTAGTTGGCAAAACCTTTCCTTCTACTCATAACATGCCAATGCAATTGGTACCTTTCTGTTATTTTTGACAGAATCTCGCTGTGCACCATATCTGCAGCCACTGCAGGAAGGACCAAGGTCCCTCAAAGTATACACAGCCAAAGTAGAAGTAACCTGCACTCTCATTAAAAACTGAAGGTCGCTGTTAGTCAACCATTCGTATTCTAACATAACAAAACATCGTTATATCGAGTGAGAAACTGCCTACTCATTTCGATGTTGATATGTTTTGTTGTTGTTGTTTTTATCTACCCTAAAGTACACATAATTTAATCGAGGTTGATGTTGTTTTTTGTTTTTGTTGTTGTTGTTTTTTAATCTACCTTAAAGTACACGTAATTTATTTTATCCTATGGAATTCAAATCTCACTTAACTAAGATTTATTCCAGACACAATTTAGGCTCAGCAGGGAACTCATCCAAAAGGCAAAAACATTCATATTGAACTATTGCCGTATAAATGCCCTGTGAAATGAAATCATCCAAAAATTGACCAGTCCTTTTTCTTACAGTTATGATTGCAATATCCAACTCAAGAAATTAGGAAACGTTTTGAAAATCGAGCAACTTGAACTGAAGAAATGTTCATTGAGATGCACTTATCAAAGAAATATAGGCCACCTAGCTGAATGCCTAATAAATCAATATCCCATGGGTGAATGGGATAACACCTGAATATGTACCGCATCATCAAAATCTGAGTATTGAACCTTTGTCGATTCTGAATAAATTAAAACATTTACACTAGTCGAACCTAAGCTTACGACCACCTGTAAATAAAGACGACCTGTTGATAAAGACCACATATTATTTGTCCAATCAAGAATAAATTTACCTGCAAACAAAGAACACACGCCCTCAACAAATTAAATGTATTGCGTTTGTGTAATTAATGTGAAAACGCCTGTGCGTTTTGGCGCTAGACCAATAGATGAGACTTTAAGGCTTTTTTTTTACAAACAGTCCTAACATACTTTCCGCCTCAACCTCCAGAGTTTTAACTAACAATAGATTCATGACCTTTAACAGTTTTCAAATCTTACATTTAATCGGTGCACTTGACCTAGAGTATCCTGGAGGAAACCCGTTTTCAAAACAATTTTTTTTTTAGAATTTTTTTTATTTAGGGTTCTGATCAAAGTACCTTCTTAATGCATCGCCTTAACTTGGCGTTTAACCTGTTACAAAACCATGATATAATTGCCTGCGGTTGCCGGAACATTTAATATGCTAATATTTAAGGGAGAGAACCGCTTACAAAAATTTGGTGCGTGATTGAGGAAAAATTATTTCCCCTGATCCAGAGACGACTTGACTGGGTGTGCCGCTTTGCAAAAATATGGATGGATGAATGCATGAGCGTACATAAACAAGGGTTTCAAAACAGAGCCATCTTTAAGGCTAGCAGTAACAATAGACTACAGTTTATCTATAAATGGCCGTTATTTGACCACGACATTGAAGGCTCATTAGCCATGCGCAGACGGAATTGAATATCACTGGTAACAACTCCCTAAAGGATTCAGTTGAGAAGCCCCTCTCATGATTACATGTACATATAGCATAATTTTAGATTTTCGAGGCCCTACCCTGGTGTTTTTGTATGTAAATCAGCACATAATTTATAAATGCATATGTCCATGTAGGCCTGCCTTTATTTTCGATTTTCTTGACTTTTGACATTTAACGTGTAGTTAGTAAGTTGAAAATGACTATCTGCGACTTTTAATTTTGAACTTCACATTTTAAAACAAGTGTTTGATCTAAATTTACATAAATTTTTCCCTAGGTCAGGATGGATTCGAACCTCGGAACCCTGATTTTGAAGGCAAAAGCCTCAACCAGAACACTATTGTCTCAAAGAATTTAATAATAATAATAATATAAATATTAAAGGACCTTTCTCACCTGATATGTGGGACCCCTTGGAACTTCATGTAGATTCTGAGTGGCCTCTGTCTGCAAGGGAGACCAGCACTTGCAGGACACCGAAGGCTAGCGACTGCAACTTCATGTGACGATGTAAAAATAACAGCTGTGCCCCAAGCACGGTCAACTGAAAATGGCTGGCTTCGCCGAAATTCCAAAGCTTGGCGAGGATTGCATCAACGTTTTCTGTGCGACCGGCACTGCATACATTAAAGAGAAATTCGGCAGTGGCCCGTGTGGCTTTATTCCGATCCATAGTCCTTCCGATCCACTGCACAGCCGGTGTCGAGGTTCTAGGCGTGGAGTTCCCAACGCTTTGACCGGCACTTGAGCATCGTTTGTGATCCACCCGTAATTCATTGGATTTTTCTGTCGATCGCAGCTTTTTTTTGACCAAAACTGCTAAAAGTGTCAGTGCTTTTTCATTTCTTTACTCATTTCCTCGCATTCGTGAGAAATTTCGCTGATGTAACTGGATATATTTTAGTCAATAAAATTTTGACGTCCTTCAAATAATAATTCTTTTGAATCAACTACTACGTTGTGTCATGCAAACGTTGTACACGTAAAAAGCATAACCTTGTAAAAACGGCGATCGTCTTTAGAAAATGCAGCAGAATGGCAAATGATTTTTAATTGTATGCGCTGTTACTAATCTGTGATGGGGATAGCTTTATGTTCGAAGATTATTTTTAAATGCTATACACATTTATAATGTATCAAAGACGTTGATACGCGATGAACCGGTCGCAAGATCATTAAACGAAGACTAAAGACCAGTCTTAAATCTCAAGATTCTGACTGGCTGAAAAGGAGACCCGTCGCCATTTCAGCCATTCAGATGCTTGAGATTTGAGACTTGTTTCCAGATTTAGTTGTATGATTTTTTGCTCAGTTTGATTAATAACATGTTGTTCGGTGCTTGCATTTCAGATCAAATTTATCTGTCGCATCTTTAACAAAGTTAACGTGTTATGCAAAAGAATAGACGTTCAAAATAATGCACCATTGTAAACAACCATCAATCATCTTGAAGATAATCAAACCTGGCGATCATATGCACCTCACTTGATTGAATAAAACATTCTCAAAGGAGCTCTGCTAGGTACATTTATTCCAATTTATGGCTTATAATATTAGTCAGGGTAGACACACATTAGCGTATCAGGGAGTGGTTCTGTTGCCTGTCTAAAATCTGATCCGAAAATCATATTTGAATGTAATTTTGAGAGAATTAAACTGCTGTAATAAAACTATGTATTGTTTAGGCTTGGCAACGACATTTTTGATTAGGTCCTTAGTCCTAGTGGCTTCCAAGTCAAATCATACGAATTTGATACTAAATCAAGTTAAGCGTGTCAAAATCTTTTACCAGAAAATTCACATGACATTCACAATTCTAATATTCAGTTTACTTTGACTTGGATAATAAATCATTTGTAAAACATCACAAGAAATATTTTATTAAATAAGTTTGATTGACAATATGCCCTGCCCACATTGGAAATGGAACCGATATGGCGACCTCGCCTAGCCACATGATGTCCTCATCTCTAGATAACCGAGCACAACTCTCAAATCATCTGAAACAATAGTCCGAAATGCGAACTATAACTCGAACTAAAAAATTCAAAAATAAAATAAAACGAGTAATGTTGACTACAATTATGTAGTAAAAAATAAGCGAGGCATCTTATTGTTGTATCATGGCGGTCAAAACTGGAGATAATTGCCTCACAGAACAGAGGAGTGTCTGTGTGAGATTTATCCTGGGTCATATAATCCGGTATTTTTAGCACGATATTTATGTACTATGTCAAAAATACTTTGAAAATTGCTTTTGTTTAAAAAATTCGGCCAGTTTATAGATGAGTGGTTTCAATATCCCAGCCAATATAGATTCGGATATTGTTCAATCACCCCAAGGAAATACTTCCCGTTTTTTTTAAATTTTGCCGGCTTTGGCATTGTCTGTGATATGCAGGATTAATATTCTCAGACCCCTGTAAAAATTCTATTTTGTTTAGTAACGCCCATTATTTTCTTGTTTAGGGCAAACCCATTCTTTTACGCCGCTGAACATAGAATGGTATTAATCTGAAAATACCTCATTAAAGGTTCCATGTTCACCGCCATATGCAGACAATCGTTTGGAATGGATCAAAATTAAAGTGGTTATTGGTGTAAATATCGTGTTGCGCTCAACTCGGGGCTAGGCGGCGTGGGCAGTAATATGCATTTCCAATACTGTCCATTAACAGGCTCAATCAAACCGAGCTTGCAATATTTTCACATTGTCGTGTTCGGTGGCTTTCAAAGTTACCCTTTCATTTATTTTACTGTATAGGTTTTTTGAACGTCTGAAGACACACGCTGAAGTTACGTGACAGTCTGCGGTAGTGGAATCCTCACTATCGATTCTTACTTACTAACTCGTATGCAAAGGGCATTGGAAAGGCTCTGTCGTAGCACCAACTTTGTAGACATGTTAGTGGAATTCAGGCGAATAAATGAATAACTTCTCTGTTCACACAAGTATATTATTTATTGTAATGTGATTTTTTTCAGTCAGCGTTCCGCCTAAAATGAACCTCTTCAATTCCTCGCAATTGCAAATGAAATGAAAAGAAGCAAAGACAGTTAATCAAGCAGAGTGTCATTTGTCAAGGGAAAGGTACAACTTTCATAGTCTGTATGAGCGAGGAGCTTGATTTCGTTACTCCCATTCAGCTGGGAGATCTTGACGAATGAGTGGAGCTCGATTCCCTTTCAACATTCAGCCGAGAGATCAAGACAAATTGATGGAAAGGTTGATTAGAAAAAACACAACATTTTCTGCTATGTATGCATTTCAGATCAATTTTATCTTTATAGACATTATACGAAATAAACTTGTGGCAACAACAGAGACGCTGTTGTAAAATATCATCAATCATCTGGCAAATAATAGAACTAGGCGTCGTAATACATCTTACTTGGTTGAGTTACATATCGAAAGTTCTGCAAAGTACATTTATTTCAATAAATCACTTTTGCGTAACCAGATAATTTACATTTGAGGCCAATGAGAGGATCACGTGGTATCAAAGACATTATTTTCAATAAATACTAAATAAAATGAATTTAGTTTCTTTGTGAACTAGAGCCGCCAAAGAGTCATTGTCCCTTTTCGTGCGGAATAAATAAATTAACAGCCAAATGGAAATTAAAGATATTGCAGGAAACATTAATTTTTGTTTTATTTAAAGCGGATCTTCCTGAATCTCATTCCTGATCACATCACGTGACCACAATTGCTTAAAGTCATATAATTTTACAACCCAGTAAAGCGAATGAATTTAATCGATGAAATTGAACGATTATTATAGCTTTTCGGAATACAATCCTTTATGGATAGCAAATTTATTATTGGTTGAGAAAAATCATCAAAACTCTTATAAATCATACGTTTTATATCTTGAAGTACAGTTTATAGCTTTGGTGATGTTATGATGTGCCATTTCAAAGCACATTAAGGCGTTACTCCTTGTGTCATTGCTTTGTCATATTTTTATTGCAAAGAACCATATAAGGTGTTTCAACAGTCTAAAGATTACCAGTTTTCTATTACAGAGCGGACACATCCATTGCAGCTGTAAAGATCTATACTAACCTTTTTATCGTGACCTACGTAGAAAAGTTTTACAGTTGATATGGTAAAAGCGTATCAGTTTTGCCAACGAAATCGGCAACCTTTCGCTGCTCCAAAATACGGATAACAGAGGTTTAAATCTTTGACTTTTTATTTAAAACATTAATATTGTTGACAAAATTTCGCTCATAGCTTAGCTATTGGGGGCAGCATCTGCCACACCTGCCACCAAGGGCGCGACGCCTCTGCTTGAGTTATTATTTGTGTTCAATGTTTTATTAATATTGAAATATTTTTTATTGACATGGTTTTGAAATAAGAATGTATTCTTTATTGATATTATTTTGAACTAATGTTATAATATTTAAAAAGATATCAAAAAGGCAGACTATTAAAAGCTTAATAAATACAGAGATTTTCAAGTTTGTAACGTTTTCATAGCCAATATGAAGACTGACAAGTCATTTTTGTGACGGGGTGATAAATTTTAGGTGGAAACCAACGTAAATCTGTTTCGATGTCAGAACTTACATAGATCAAGTGTGGAGTATGCAACAATTTTAATGTAAAACAGTGAGATATGCTTATCTAGAATGGTCACATGAAGAAGACATAGCCTCCCCAGACCTCAAGAGAAGGAAGGAAAGAGAGCATGGTTTATAAAATTACCAATTTTTAATTAGACACCACAAACTATTAACGAAAATAAGAACCTGATGGGTTTTCGCCTTGGAACGGCAAAAAGAAAAAAGAATTAACCACTATGGGGTTTAATCAGGTTCTAGGCTGTACCAACCTCACACTTACCCCAACAGGTTATCATATGAACATACAAGTACAACTCGGCATGGTATGTTAGCATAACATATCATGTTATGTATTTGTTTTAATTTTGAAGACTTTTTTTAAAAGCGAAATTATAATTGTTTTGGAAGATACGACTTGTTCACTATTTAAATGTATGTATACTTTGATGTAGCACATGACTTCAGTGAACAATGCAAAACAGATGACGACTGCCCCCAGCACTATGTAACCAGCTGCAATAACCACACCCCTTCAGTAATAATATGTAACAATGATGAATGGTGCGAGTGCGTTCTTCGTGAGTGATTTATTTTTATATACCATTTACTTTTTCAGTTTATATTATTATATTAAATTAAACAAGTCATTCAGTCACACGTTACCGGCAATAAAAAGACTGTAGTAATCGTTCACGCAAACATATTTAACAAGAGATTTTTAACGCTTACGAAAGGGGTATTCTTGTATGGCTTAAAAATTCTTTTTAATTCTTCCCGAACGTTTGGAAGTGAGCAACTGGTTAAACTTGTGTGCATGGCGTGCATGCATTTAATCACAAAGCAAACACTAGTACAAATACTACTAATGCCATATTCATTGGGTAAATCAAATTATTGTCAAACATTGGAAATACACGTCTAGCCTTGTCTATGCTTTAACCTTTGAATAATTCGTATATTCGATCTTTACTATTTTATGCAAAAAAACATGCTTCCTCAAATTCTTTTAAACAAGCGTGAATTGAATTCAGACGCCATGTTAGAATGAACTTTTTAAGCCAAGTGATAAAGGCAAACCTTATTGTTTATTGCAGCGAGACCGTGCATTACGAATGACGACTGTACTGAGCTATACTGTAACCAAGGCACCAGCTCCCAGTGTGTAGACAGCATGTGTCGTTGCCAGTAATTGTAAAATGTAGCATGAATGTTATTTTTTATCACTGTAAATGTGATAAATATGTTAAATTCTGTGTTGTTTCATTATCGTCTGTAATTGCGCAATGATCTGGACGTCTGATTAAAAGACCGACAATTTTGTGGAAATATGAGATAATGGAAATAATCAAATAACATTTTAAATAAAAACAACAGCATTTGTCCAGAAGACCCTAGGTTATAGAAGCAATTCGCCATTGCCAGACGAGTCTCCTGCAATTTGATAAAAGAATTTGAGTGGAATTCATTATTTATCAGAATAGCGCATGTGTATTGATACAAATTTACCAAATTACAGCACACTACGCATTACTTTATACAAAGTACCAGTATTAGCTCAGAGAACTGTATAGACACCCATAGAAATATAATTCTTTCCAGACAGTTTAACAAATATTAGAGAGCTTCAGGTTCAGTTTCACCAAAAATAAATGCTGCAATTGTTCCAATTAATGAAGCGTTAATTCTCTAAATTACAAATTCGATCAGTGAAATAATTAAATATTATTGATCTTATTTTATGCCTTGCTAACCGTTACTTGTAGTTCGCAATCAATCGTCCTCAGTTCGCTCGCAGCAATTCTATATTTTGTCATTTCGTTTTCTTGCATATAAAATATGAAATTTTAAGAATTTTACCCGTTCTAGTGAGTTCACTTCTATTCATTTTACGGTTTCTCCACGAAGAACATTAAAAACGATATGTATTTAAGGAATTGAAGTTCGCGGATGTAAACAATAAAATACAATATAGCGGAAGGTTGTTGGGGCGAGTCGAGCAGCAGTCACCAATACAAAAAACTGGAATTGAATTTGAAACAGCCATATGACATTCTCAATCATAAATACTTTCATACGGAAGAAATCTTAGGATGGCATATATGCACTACAAGCGTGCACTTTACCACCTAAATTAGGAAACATGACGGTCATAAACACGGATCAAAAGACAGATAGACAAAAACATACAGAAAAAATTATGGCTATTTAAATATTTTTATTGCACGAAGATCATGTGTTTCGATATTGGGCATTACTTTAACCAAGGAATGAATCCGGTATCCCTGACTGGTACGGAAAGGTAACCACTGAGGAGTTGAGGACACTGTTCATTGCAAATTATATTCACAGGCCATAGGGCAGAAAAAAGTATAATTTATGAAACAGTCGATTGCAGTCAGATGGTTTAACCATTATTTTGTGGAGTTTACAAAAATAACACCTTTAAGCGAGTATCACTAGCTTTTACTTCTGGTAATTTCTGATAATTTAGGCTCATGGTCACTTATATCCTTAAATACCTGGTTTATAGAACAACTTTCTTCTTATTTACGATTATTAATATTCTGATTACTAGTCAATTCAAGCAAAAAAAAACACAAAACAACACAACAACACAAACCAGTCAGCAGCGGTATTCGTTTTATTGTCCCGCCTCCCAACATTTTATTTAAGATTTGTTAACACGAAATGGCAAAATTAGCAAACAAAAGTAAAGACGGACAACGCTATTGCTATGAATAATAAGTTTCGATCATACTAACATAGATCAAGAAGTCAACAAGTACAACAGAATGTACGTAATGTGTCTAATAACAAAGCTTTTCTGCTATGGTTCACTAATACAAGAAAGGATTGCTGATAGCTGTCGTGTAAAACTTTTAGTTAGTTTAAATGTTTCATTGTAACTTCTTCAGTAGCTCTTGTATATGTATACGTTTGTGTATTTCCAGTTCCAAATTCAGATGTCCTTTTAGAGCCTTTAAAGCAACATAATATAGTTTTTAAAACCTTTACAGATTCTTTTCTGAACCTGTTGTCCCAAAAGCTATAAATTATAGGATTTGCCATATTATTTACAACATAAATCCTAAGGAAAAAATCTACTATTAGAGATGCCGTAACAGATAATTCAGTCCAAAATTCGTCATAAATAGTGTCAAGGATTGATATAATAATGAACGGGAAATAGGCAACTATAAACACAACAGTAATCGTCATCATCATCAGGGTGATCTTCATTGAATGTTTCTTGTTGCCATTGGTTCCTGGTCTTGAATGACGTATCATTGTCTCTCTCTTGTTTCTCCGTATTGGGTTGCGCGCGAGTTTCTTTGAATCAGGCTGAAGATGGCGGTTTTCCGGTTCTTTTTCTTCACAACTGTCTTTCTCAGAATCCATTTCCTCGTCGTTTTCTGCATTATCATCATTACCTTCCAGCTTAAAACAACAGCATGCCTTTAGGTGACCTTTTCGAATATTTATTTCACCGGAGAACTTATCCTGTTGATATATTTTACGACAAATTAATCCATATATAATTATCAGAAATATCACCGCAAATACGAAAAACAGTAAGTTAAATCCCAGATATCCAACGGCAAACACTGAACCCTGATAATGATCGTCAATATAGCATTCAACTCCTGTCATGTTGTTGTAATCCGTCTTGACAGAGCTATGTCCATAGAGAATCCCATTTGGTGTGGATATAACAGTTGCAACAAAAACTGCAATCAAACACGCCTTCCAGTCTCCAAAATCAACAATCTGCCTCTTGAGTGGTCTGCAGACTTTTAAAAATCTGTCCAGTCCAACAACTAATAGAATAAATACTGAACTTAAGGTACAGGCTCCAATGAGGAAGCTGAGTACTTTACAAACGTTACGATTCGTGTATGTTAAAAGAAAACTGTGGTCCAAAACATGATAAGGGATTCCAACGATGCATACTACAAGATCTGATATAGCCAAGCTTAGAATGTAAACCCGTGCACTTGTTCTTTTGAACTTGCCTTTATAAATCAACACAACAAGTAAATTTCCAAAAATTCCTATTATCATAATAACCACTAATATGATGGTAAGTGGAAGATATTGTGAGCGCTCAAGTTCGTTCAATTCCTCTATACTTAACGTTGCGTTGTTTCCAATCGAAGTATTCATTATTTTAGATTTCATTCCACATTTGCAATAAAACTGATGGTAATTGCCAAACCCATTTTAAGGTCAGTTTGTGATTAGCTCTCTCCAACAAACATACAAGTCACCTTTAATGTTTTCCAGACAGTTTAAGTTTAACAAATATTAGAGAGCTTCTAGTTCAGTTTAAGGAAAAAATTAATATAGTGCATTTCCATAATAATCTGAATTGATCTACACGCTTTCAAAATTATATCCGTATAATGAAGTTCGTTTTTGTGCAATCAGTTAGAACGCTGACAACATCGGCTTGGTATTGGCGAGGACTCACGCAGAGGTTTCCGATTCCTTGTATAGATTGCCCAGCAGAATGTCCTGAAATATACATAATTGCCTACGATGCAATCACTGAGTAAATACGAAAGAATCTGCTTAACAATCTATCGGTTAACGAAAGCAATCATCATATATTACATGCAGTGTTCTATGAATTTATGTTATATGAAATGATATTGTCCCGACTGGTGAGCGACCGCGCCTAGCCAGGCAAGCTCAATTAAATAAACAAACTTCAAATGTTACTTACTGTCTGGTTATCAATAATAAACTTTACTTTTGACTTTGCACATCTATCAAGTTCAGAAGGAAATGCTGATGGTACAGCCAAATCTTGCCTTTGTCGTATGTAAAGACTGTGCTTAAGTAATGTGCGTAAGTTGCGGATTCATTGGTATACTTTTTTTCAGTTTTAAAAAGTAATATATGCATATCAGGAATTGCCAAACTCACAAAACACAGCCTCTCCACGCAGCAAAAAGAAGAGAGGAAGAGAGAGAGAGAGAGAGAGAGAGAGAGAGAGAGAGAGAGAGAGAGAGAGAGAGAGAGAGCATGCTTTGTCAAGTATGTCAATTTAAATAGGACGCCACACACAATTAACGAAGAAGAGAACATTTGGGGATACCGCCTTGGAATGGTCAGTGGCAAAACAAATTGCCACTGGGGGTTTAAACCAGGTTCTAGGGTGCACAAACCTCACACTTGCTCCAACAGGCTCTTGTACCACAAACATGTAAAATTGTTTTGGTGAAATAACTCCAACCCTCCAACCCACCCACCAGCTTAACAATGTTGAATTAAAAGCCACCGAACATGACAAATATGAAAAGTTTGGTTGACTCGGTTTGATTGAGCTTGTTCATCAGCTGTAATTAAAATGCAGACTATTGCTCACACCGCCTAGCTCGGGATTGAGCGCAATTCAATGTTTACACACATCAATTTTCATAAAGGTGAATTGTTGAAGATAGATAGCATTTATCTGTTTATAACCTCAGCAAATAATGTTGCGATTAAAGGTCACAATGTTTCGAAAATGAGAAGACTGGTCGCAGATGCCATTTTGCAAAATCGAAAATCCTGTGTTCTTGTAAACGTGTAAACATCTTTACGCATGACATTTATTCAAGCAAATATATGTTTGTGCCTTGGTGTCCAATGTTTGCCATTGTACATGTAACCATTCGGCTAGCCCAAAAAATCAGGGTTTAGCACTCAAGAGACTTACATACTGACTTTCAACAATCATCAATAATGTGTTTTAATGTAACAATATTTTTGACTTTTAGTGTATGCTTTTGCGTAAATAAATCTCGTAGCACCGTGGCTCGACATACCTGCATAAGCAATGCATACTGTCCCAAACAAACTACGTAAAACGAAATATGAAAATTTAAATAATTTATTGACGTAGACATCTTGATAAGTTATGAAGCAAAAAACGTTGTGACTTAAAATATATTTCAGGAGAGAGCGTAAACAAAGCGGGTTTGCACTAACTTAAAAGATGATGATATCAGTTTATAAGTTACATGATAGTAAATCAGTGTTCATCGTAAATCGTTACGTCCGTGTTTACAATATGAATTTTACATGTCTTGACAATACCGGTGTTAATCTGTAATCATTATGATCCTGTTTAAAGAAATAGGTTCGGCAGGTTTTGACAATACCTCCACCACCACCACCACCAACAACAACAACAACCAAAATATGTTCAGTTAATAAGTACACATGAAGATTAAGGAGGTTATTTTCAAAAGCAAAAATTTAATGTGCACACATGTATCTTTACTTTGCGATACCGGAAAGAGGAAGTATAACATGTAGCCTAATATTTACATAATACAAAACGAACAAATGTCTGAATGTTTATTATCCATTTTAAAGTTATTTAGTTAAATTTAATACGCACCTGTATTGTGCATAATAACTCCTTAAACGTGATATTTGAAGGTGTATTGAAAGCATAGATGTATTTGATCCATCAAGTTACCACAACCGAATGAAAAGAAATGTTAGGCTAGGTAGATACAGATATAGTTAAACCTCTAGGGAAAGATAGTCAATCTAGTTATGAAAATGTAAAACCAACATATCAGGTTATGTTTGTATAGATGACCGTGAGACGGATATTAAATAAGTGAAAATTATAATATAATATGAAGCACATTCAAACTAACTTTTTGAAAATTATTAAAATATACAAAATGTCAAATCCATATTAAATATAAACGATTTTCAAGACTTAAACTAGATTCAAAGTATACTGTTTTGAAGAAATGAAGCTTAGCGGATATTTATCGTTTATCGTTCATTCAAAGTTGACCGCTTTTTAATGTATAAAACAATTGAGTAAATATAAATACCGAAAGCAGAAAACAAAACCATGTTTATCATGAAGATAACATGTTTCTAGCTAATCACTTTTATCTAGAGTTTCACTATCAAAATATCAATGTTACTGTTTGTTATCAGAAACGGAAAGGTTGGTGACCAATGCATGTAAGAAGTTACCGGTTTTATATGGGTATAAAAATTTACTAGGTTTAAATTATAATAATAATCGTTGCCTATATATTTATGTTAATTCATCAACATAAATAACTATAAAGATAAACTATTGTATGCATGCAACTCAATGCAGACGCATTTAATATAAATCCTTTACTGCGCTGTTGCGCAGTGGAGTGAGAAGTTTATAATTGAATCATTATTTTATTAATGTACAAATGTAAAAATATGATTTGATGGCCAATTAGAACTTTGGTTACGACACGGGTTCGATTCACAATGACACACGGCTTTTAAGAACAAAAATTAAATTTATATATATTTTTTAAGTTTTACTGAAGTCATTTCAAAGTATTATATGTATTTTGCTTCAGTTAATTTTATCGCGGAAATAATTATTGTTCCAAAAAATATTTTTAAAATGTAAACAAAAGCATGTTTCGAACCTACAATTCGTAACAGCGTTGCTACATTTTAAAGTGTTTAAATGACTGCGTTTTAGACCACTCGGCTAATGGGACACGTATTGGGAGCTTCACGCGTTGTATTAAACAACGATTAAAATATTATTTCATTGTTTACATGTAAGGTCAATGTAAACACGCCAATGTTAACATTGCCAAATTACCGTTGTCGAATAATAGCAGTTTAGGATTTCATTATCCTTAACTCCGCGTGTACTCTAGCCACTTTCGTATTCACGTGCTTATTCAAGGGGAACACTCTATAGAAATCGAAAGACGATGTAGTTTTCAGTTGCTTCTCTTGAAATAACGGTCCGTTGTCAACAATGTATGCGGAAAAAACCCTATTGAATATGTTGCTTTTCTTGTAGGTTACATTTTTCAGGATGGTTTAAATGGTGAAAAGGCAAACTACAAGACATTAAGATGAAGAAATAAGTTTGTATTTGTCTCGTGGTGTTCAACTTTGATTGACAGGATTGTGTATTCGTTACTATCTGGCTGATTTACCGTTGCCATTGAAAGTTACGCAAAATAAGTAGTTCCCCAAATGTGTTGCGTTTATTTTAATTTTGTAGAAGTAAGTGCGAAAAATAATCAATCATTGGTATTTGGCAAACATCAATGTATCCCGATCCTAAGATATCACGGCACATCCTCGTTTTCCGCATTGAAAGCGTTACCATCGGATGGGGATTCCTTGATATTCGCCGAATACCAATGATCTCTTTATTCCAACCGATTGTGCATATCACGGTGGATATGGTTTTAATGGTATAAGTCAAAGATCAGCGGGTATGGTTTCTAAAAAAAGGATTGATATTTCATTATTACAGTTTGTTTTGAACGAAACAAAAAATCGACGGAACTATACTTGATACATGTACGATTATCCATATTTTATGTTTGCATGGTTGAAAAGTTCATACAGCGGTGAACATTATACTTACACATTTATTTCTATTAGTATTTTACAGTCCCTTTTACACCCATTTAGGGAATTAATGTTTTAGAAATAATTACATTTCTTAGTACTCTTTTTAAAATATGTTTAATTAGTTTTATTTCTAGTTTTTTATGTTATTCCTTGGTGTCACTAATTGTTAGGTTATCTTATTAAAATCAATTTGATTTTTGTTACTAAATTTTCGATAGGATAGGTTGCACGCATTAAAAAGTTTTTACCCCGTAGCCTATTGTTTATTGGCACTGACAAGGCGATACCCTACCCATGTTTTAGTTTTATGATTTGTTTTGTCCAAGGGTAGTCAACTTTCGTCGGTCATAACTGCTATCAACAGGAAATCGCAAAAGTATTTAAGTTAATGTAACATGTATTATTATTGTTTTAGCTAAACGCTAAATCAGTTTCCACAAGGTTCCAACCAGGTGCAGCATAAGTGTTAAAACTTAGAGCAAGATAACATTTAACTTGATCATCTGTGCAAGTTTGAAAGAGATGTGCCTTATAGTTTAGGAGGAGTTGATGCCACAAGATTTGGGGACGTACGTACGTCCTTTGTGGGGGTCATAAAACACCTCTAGTGTCATATATTGTATCAGACTGTAGCGATCCTACCCTCATACTGCGTTTTACAACAGTAATATCCAGCCTCATACATTATCATGTAATAGGAAGGAAAAATATACACATTCTTTTTGTTACTGCTTAAACGTTACAATCAAGGCTGAAGGTTATAAAACTGAGATTGTAAACCAGTCTCAAATCTCAAGCATCTGATTGGCTGAAACGGCGACCAGTCGCCATTTCAGCCAATCAGATGCTTGAGATTTGAGACTGGTTTCCATGCTCAGTTTTATAACCTTGGACACTAGAAGAACATGAAATTGTGCCCATGTGAAACACTGGGATTTTACCTACATGAAAAAGTGATTTAAATGTTCTTAATATGCTACAAAATTTTAAATTACAAATACTTTTATTATATTAGAAATATGTTCACAAAATGGAACAGCAGGTAATTAGTGAACGATAACGTGTTCAAGACATCCTGCTGCTGTAACCATGTCTGTTTTTATAAACAATCTTCCTCTTGGAGAATATTCAGTTTTTGTTTAGTGTTCGGAGAAACATGTTCTAGTTTTTCAAGTTACCTATATGCTTCACCCTTTCATTATCGGAATACAAATTTCAGTGTTTCATTCATTTTGGAATTCGTCTAGTCTGGAGGTAAGGAAAACAATTAACAAAAACCATTAGACAAGTCGTAAAGATTAAATTTATTTATTGGTTTATTGCAAAACAATCTGCATTTTTATCGATAATAGTTATGAGTGTTCAGATTTCAGTAAAGACATCAGACTCCTTTTATTTTCGTTACTCAACGTATATTGAGAAAAAAAATCTAAAGTATCATATTCGTATACATTATCACATTCTTGCCCGTCTGGAGAGATTAAGAAATATTTATATTCACAGATGTTATGTTCTTGTAAAAATAAACATAGGCAGAAAACCAATCTCAGCTGTTATTTCCATATCATGCACCGTTTAATAATTTATCTTGTATTTTCGGCATAAAATGCATATTGTAAATGCTGGATTGTAATTTTAATGAAAATTCACATTTTGAATAAAAATGTTTTTATAGGTTAATTAATCGAAACAATTATACATAAATGGCTTTAAAAAGATTGGTAAATTTTCTTCGATATACAAAATTAGCCTACAGATTAAATATTATAAAATATATTTAATAAAATCCTTTAACTGGCTAAATTAATCTTTTTGGCAATGATGTCTTTAATTACGTTAAACATTCTTACCCCTGATTACAAAAATGATCTAGATCTGTATTATAACTTTGCCCTTTATTTTAACCACACATGTGTACCTTTTGTTTGACTTAGCTTTTACAATTTATAGTCTGGTATCTTATTGAACATACTCACCCGACTTTCACATTTACCCCCTGATCACTGGATAAAAGTTATCCGTTAGCATTCGGCCCAGAAAGCAGCCATTGACTTATATTCCTCACAGGTACCGATTTATACATCTTAGCGGAGAGAAGCTTGATTTCTTGCTTATGGAAATTAGCGGCCGGACCGGTGCTCGAACCAACATACAATACTACAGAAATGTCATTTAATACAAACACGAACACTACACATTCATCAACTTAATCTAGACACAGCATAGGGAATACATATGAACAAAGTTAAATGTGCATAACAGGAATTGTCACATCGAGAAAACAGAGCCTATCCACACAGCCAGAAGGCAGAGAGAAAAAGAGAGCACAGGTAATAAAATGACCTGATTAAAATAAACACCACAAACTCAAAGAAAATGAAGCTCTCTCCGCATTATAGTTCTTAAATCAATCTCACTCTGCTAAAAATCTTATTATCACTAAGTTACTCTGCTATTGCATAACAGCCTCCTCTAATAACAGCTTCACCGAAGACGTATATTTAAAAACATATCGTAATAAATATATTAAGATATAGTTTGCACTATCGCTCACAGTATTGGCAGCTCTCTCTTAAACAGGTGTTTGGAATACAACATATTCTACTTAGTTCTGTGCCAAAGATCATAAAACTATATCGGAGACTGGTCGCCATTTCAGCCAATCAGATGCTTAAGATTTGAGATTGGTCCCCAATCATAGTTTTATGATCTTGGGCCCAGGTAATTATATGTGCAGAATAGTCAGATAATAAATAAATCAATGTAGTCTGTAACAAGACGGAAAATAATTCAGCATTAAAAAGAAAACATAAAACTTATGAACGGATTCGATTGTAAAGTTTGTACGTGACGTTGTGAAAGTTTAATCAAATAACGGATTATGGTATCGTACATGGAATAATCGGAAAAATTAAAGGGGACTTCTAGTTTGTGTGTAATTATATTTTAGTGTCTACATTTATTCAATTAGCGAAAAGTTTTTAAAACACTGAACGGAAATTATTTAAAACACTGCACGGAAATTATTTAAAACTATGTTACATTATTAATTAATCATATTTTTTACAACTTAGAATTTCTCGTTTCGTCTTATTTATAACCATTGGAAGAATAGACGTTGAGTATTTAAAAGCAGTGTTTAATACATTTGCGTAATGTACATTATCAGTCTACTGATTAAATTCTGATAAGACAAAGCAATACGTTCAAATGCGTTATCAACTTTAAACGTTAAAATGGATACATATATAGTAGGTTTGAGTTCGTATTGGTTTCTTAAGCACCGTTATTGCTTTATTATGCATCTTTAAAACTGTTTTGAAAGGCTTTTATGGACATATGCAAAGACAGTACAACTTAATGGGCAACATATATCTATATATACATGTATATGTCTTGTATGCGCAAATATTCAATCAAACTCTTTCACTTTTGTAAAAAATCTGTCGAAAACTATAGTTACATTCAAGTTTCTCAAAAATGACTGATGATAAGTTTTCACATATTATAGGACTTACTTGTAAAACCAATGTGTTAAACCGTATTCTTGCAGAGTTTCTTCGTTTTTGATAAATATAATATGTTTTAACATTTTAAAAACCAAAGCGTTGATTATAAATACTTTCAAATTGTTATTTTACGTTCTCATAATTATACGTACATGTACAAAATGTATTGCAGAATTGAAATAAACAATTCTATTATACTGACATAATATAATACAGATATTAAATAACTTGTTTAACCTTTTTCAGAAACCAGTGGATGATATATTGCAGGCCATTCAAGACTATTGAGCTATAGCTGGTATATCGCTTTGGAGTACCGAGCAATTATCCGCTGCTACTTAAGTGAATGAATAAAACGCAACTGAGTATTCCAATTACACATATTTTGCTGATTATTATCCTAATGGAACTAAGATAAACGAACAACGTTTTATACAAGATTTTATTAAGTCTTGAATGTCTACCAAGTTTTGCAGATTTTATCTTCTTCCAAAGAAAATCTGCTATTAGACAAATACATTATTCATAGAAATAACCCGTTGAACTAGTGACGGGATGAAATTAAGCAAATCATCCATATAAATTTGATAAAAAGCCTAAGTGGAAGCAATATGTGAATCATAAATGCTTGATATTTATGCAAAATAGAAACATGGCAAACAAAACAGAAGACTTAACGTATACTATTGAAGAGCTCAATGAAATTGAACGATTGAAATATCTTCCTTTTACTATAGTTTTACTAGTTCTGATGATTATTGGGATTGTTGGTAATGTGCTGGTTATCATCATTTACAAACGGAAGTTCAAGCGTTCGAGTGCAAGGGTTTATATTATTTCCTTAGCTGTGGCAGATCTGGCTGTGTGTGCTGTAGGAATTCCTTATCACGTGCTGGACCTTACTTTTCTGTTAACATACACTGACCAGAATGTTTGTAAAGTGCTTAGTTTCCTCATAGGAGCTTGTACCCTAAGTTCAGTGTTTATTTTGTTAGTGGTTGGGCTGGACAGGTATCTGAAGGTATGTAGACCTCTCAAGAGGCAGATTATTGATTTTGGTGACAAGAAAGCGTGTATGATAGCTGTTCTCACTGCAGTGGTGATATCCATTCCTAATGGAATTTTTTACGGAAACAGTTCTGTACAAAGGGATAGTTTTAACATAACAGGAGTTGAGTGTTTCATCGACGACGAGTACCAAGGCTCGGCAGTCGGATATCTTGGATTTAACATGCTTGTTTTCATACTATCAGTGATATTTTTAATAATTATTTACGGCTTGATAGGTCGTAAAATCTACCAGCAGGATAAACTATCAGGAGAGATAAATATCAACACACGTAAAAAAGTATGCTTCTGTTGTACTCTGGGCGACAATGAAAAAGAAGACGACGAGGAAGAAAACGACGAGGATAATCTTGAAGCTGAGGACGCATCTAAACAGGACAACGTAGATGAAAGCGAACGCTTAAATAAGCAATCTGAAAACAAAACACGTAGCCCTAAAGTTAAAGCAGTTACGGAAATTATGATTCGTCATAGGAAACCCGGTGCAAAAGTGAACGAGAAAAATACTAGAAAGATTACATTAATGATGATGACAATAACAGTGGTATTTATAGTCGCCTATTTTCCCTTTATACTGATATCAATAATGGATAACATTGACCCTACCCTTTGGTCTGATGATCCAGACTTACAATCTATTCTTTTAGACTTCTGCTTAAGAATTTATATTGTAAATAATATTGCAAATCCAATTATTTACAGCTTTTGGGATCGGCGTTTCCGGAAAGAAACAGTTAATATACTTCGAAAACTTTTTTGTCATTCAAAAAACTCGAAAGGTAAGTCTGAGAGTTCCTCTGGGAACACTCAGACTTACTCACGAGACACTGATCAAGTTACACTGAAATAATTCTGTTTGAAACATTTTGTCATTTATTTAGAATTGTAGTGTTAGAATAAGAGTAAGTAGATATAAAATTAACGTTTGATCATCTTTGTTTGCTTGTTCTTCTATACATATTATGATGATAGGGGTGATTTGTTTAACAGTTACTGTAGCGCTACTTGTGTAGTGCGGCGGAAAATCTCCGTGTAAATAGAGTCAGAATGTATCAGTAAATAAACGGTTAGTGATGTCACGTAATGATGATTACGTTTATCATGGTAGCGTTATCTGACCTGCAAGGCTAGGCGCTGTCGCCTTACGGCACAGGTTCGATTCTTTGTAAGGGCAATATCGTTGGATAAGGTTATTTATGATGCTGATGATTATAGTTATTCTCACGATGTCATGACTTGGATAATGCCGTCGTCATTGCTGTCAAAATTGATACTAGCCGTAAACCGTTCATTGCATGTCAATTGTTTTATGTTTTCCTGTGAATTTTAGAATTTTCTCGGTGAAATAAAATTGGTATTTCACTGTTTTCAAACAGTGGAATATCATTTTATTTTCACTGTTTTTTTTTCACGTTTTACCCAAACGCACATAATATTTCGAATCGTTAAGAAAACGGGTACAATTATCGGTATATAACGTCATGACGTAACGTTATAAACAACCGCCATTTTAAGCAAGTTTTTCTCACAAAATCTTGCAAAAAAGAATTGTTCATGCCAGTGAAAGATAGAAATATATTTCACTCGTGTACTCCGGAATTATGTATTTTCACTCGTGGCTTCACCTGCTTCGCCACTTGTGAAAATACGAATTCCGGAGATTTCTTCCTTACACTGGTAAAACAAATATGCTCTATTTCATGCAAAATGATGAATTTATACAAATTATATGGATAAAATGGAAAGTTCTGAGATGATGGAAGAGATTTCACTTATCATTAATGGTATGTTAATTCGGACACACTGTCGTGCACATCCAGTGTTAATAGGTTTTTTTAGCTTTTTTATTATTTCGTGGTATTTTTTAATTTCTTAAAGATGTCTATTCCTGATATGCCTAATTCATTTGTTTGGATGTGAAACATGCATACCTGTTATTGGTAGAACAAGCCTCTCAAATAGAAAACGAATGTATTATGGCCGGTGATTACAAATGGTAATTGATCCAGAAAAAGATTATTTTAACTATGTAAATGTTAATAACCCAAATGCACGAGATATATTTCTTCAAATGATGATAGAATTTGATTTAATAGATTGTTGGCGAGAACAAAATTTAGAAGTTAAACAATACACATGGTTAAAAAGAATCCAGTTAAAAAAGCCCGGCTAGATTTCTTTTTAATATCAAGTACTCTTTTTACAGATTTAGACAGCACTTATATTCTCTCAGGATACAGGACTGATCACTCAATGGTAGTTCTTAATTTGGAAATGGGAAAATTTAAGAAAGGTACTTCATACTGGAAGTGTAACAATTCATTATTAAAAGATTTAACATTTGTGCAACAAATAAAAGAGTTAATAAAAGATATAAAATTAAGATATGCATCACAGCACCAAAACTCCAATATGACAAATGAAAATATACCTGACAGTGAAATAATTTTTTCAATTGATGATAAGTTGTTCTTTGAAACATTAATGATGGAAATAAGGGGAAAAACCATTGCTTATTCATCTTTTAAAAAGAAACAGGAATACAAAAAAGAAAAAGAATTAATTGCTGAAATTGAAACTTTGGAAAAAGCTAACAGTTTTACAGAAAACTTAGAAAGTAAGAAAAGAGATTTAATTGAGTTAAGAAGAAAAAAAATTGAAGGTTCTTTTGTCAGGTCTAGAATTAAATGGGCATTTGAAGGTTAAAAGCCAACTAAATACTTCTGTAATCTTGAAAATAGGAACTTTGTTTCAAAATATATGGCAAATTTATATTCAAAATCATGTGATTTATTAGCAAATCAAAATAACATTTTAAAAGAGGCTTCAGAACATTATAAATCACTTTATGCGTGGAGAGATGTTACTGATATAAACTTAAATACATTATTTGAAGATGGTAATTATAAGAGACTAACAGAGCAGGTAAAAATTTCATTAGAAGGTAATTTGACATATTCTGAAATGCTTGCAAGTTTAAAAAGAATGCCCAATGATTCTTCACCAGGCAGTAGTGGATTTACAACTGCCTTTTAAAAATTCTTTTGGATTGATGTAGGAAATTTTTTGTTGCGTTCTATAAATTATGCATTTCAAACAGGGAAATTATCTGTAACAGATAAACAAGGAATAATAACTTGTATTCCAAAAGGGGATAAAGATAAATTGTATTAAAAAAACTGGCGACCTATTTCTCTGTTAAATGTGTCTTATAAAATAGCCTCAGCAAGCATTGCAAATCGTCTAAAAACTGTTCTTTTAAATTTAATCAGTGAAGACCAAAGTGGATTCCTGACTGGTAGATTTATAGGGGATAATATAAGATAATATATGATTAAATGTTTTATACAGAACAACAAAAGATACCAGGAATGTTACTTTTAATTGACTTTGCCACGGCCTTCGATTCAATTTCATGGTCATTTATGTTTAAAGTAATTAAACTTTTTAATTTTGGAGAAAATTTTATAAATTGGATAAAGCTGTTCTACAACAATATACAATCATGTATCAATATAAATGGCCACCTATCAGATTGGTTTTTTATAAAACGTGGTTGTCGACAAGGTGATCCTTTGTCCCCGTACCTCTTTATTTTATGTGCAGAGATTCTATCCTTACTAATCAAGCAAAATAAAGATATTTCCAATGTGAAAAGGTGGATAAATATGTGTTGTCCTTTCATAGCATTAGAGTTAGAAAAAAGGATTTTATCTTGGGCTGTCATCATAATTTAGTAATCAACAATATCATTCTACATTCGAAATATTATATTTATAAAAGTAAAATGTCCTATTCTGTCCCAAACCTATGTGTTTTTAAAAAACAAATCGCCTCACTATTTAAAATGGAAAAAAATGAATGCTTGTAAAACTTTTACTGTCGACAAGTATGATAGAGTTTGGGGAAAATTTTCAGCTTTATCACTAGGTTGAGTTATGAAAGTTCACCTTTTCTGTGACAATTTCATGTTGTCTCTCTCCCCCAACCCCCTGCCCCTTACCATTCGGCCCCCACTGAAACAGCTGCCTCATTCCTCTAATTTCCAGTTGTTGGTCTTTCACAAATTTTTTTATTTTGCTCCTTTGTTTTGGGTTTTCGCTGCTTGGTTTTTGTTTTAATTATTAGTAAAGTATGTAGCACTTTGGAAACATCCTCTCAGACTTCCTTGTGCCTTTAGAATTTCCACTTTTTGTTATTAAAAATAGCCAGAAAATTCAATGATGTGAAAAAAAAAATATATATAAATATTCTTGTTGGTAACTACAACCAAAATTATGCTACCATGAAAATAACTTACATGACCTGTAACATAGTAATTATGTTAACAATTTAAATGACATGTTTATATAATTAGGCTCATGTAGACTGTAGTTGTACTTGAGTTGTACTTGAGTTGTGCATGTTAAAAAAATATATATTTCTTTTTTGGTGACTACAACAATAATTTACAAGATTTGTAACATGGTATTAAGTTAATAATCTACAGGATTTGCTCATTAAGGTACCATTTTGATAATTTTACAGGATTTGTAACATGGTATTATGTGAATAATTGACATTGTTTATTTAATTTAGGATCATGTAGTTGTACTTGAGTTGTGCATGTATTTGTACAAGTTTTGTACTTTCTGGTGAATAAAAATAGTTATAGAAAAAAGAACAAGCCTCTTACATGCAGCCAAAACGTGGAAAAGAACGTGGGTTTAGAAATAAATAATTAACGAAAGAGAGAACTTAAGGGGGTACCGCCTTCGAACGGTCAGTGGCTTAACCGGCGCACAATGAAGATGAAGACCAATGTGATACTTTTATCTCCGTTATATGTTTAAAATATGCATATAAGGAAATCTCCTCATTTATCATTTCAATTAAGGTCACACTTTTTTATTTTTAGTCTTACGAGAATTTTCTTGAAAAAACAAATGAGTACGGTAGGTCGAAATAAAAATTTAAAAAAAGATAAAGATGTGAATGTCATTTACAATCAACTTTCAAACCTCTTTTGTACAAGATTGCTTTTATTTAGATTACCTCTTACTACTGACAAAACAATATATTACAGGAAAAAATTTTAAATAGTTTTTTAAACATGTTTCATGCTGCAATTGTGTGATTGAGGCTTCTGTTCATGTATACAGCCACACAAGTAATCTTCAAGGCTTGTCTCATCTGTCACACCTTTTCACTCAACACAATATTTTCGTGAGGAAAACTTTTCACTTTTAAATAAAAAATAAACTTATTAACACAAGAATATAAGCACACATTTGCATTCATACATCTTGAATGACTTGGTGCTGTCGATCTCATTCTTGTCTGTCGAAAATGTGCCATCACGGGAACCAGATATACCGGTAGTTTTTAAAACGTTTTCATCGGGAATGTAGTGACTTAAAGTTGAACCAATGGTTTTATCATTTCTTGCTTCGAAATTGAGCCTAAAACTTTGCTTAAAAAATGTTTACTGCGCCATAGGGGCGGCAATGATATAAGTGAACGGTTTACGACACTGGATTGTTTTTAAAATATTCGATTTTTTATTGTGCAAAAGAAACCAATTCAGCACAATTCAGAAAGCTTCCGATTCCATCGTTTAGTTCGTACTCATTCACTTTCGCTTTTTTATTTGGTTTTAGTGCCAAATGGGTACGGTCGGATTAAAAAAAAAGGAAATTGAGATAATATTTTTTTTAATTGAATTGAAAACATGATCAAAATCCTCCTTATACCGAACAGGGTGCATTTGTTATTTGTATTGACATTTTTTTCAAATGTATAGAGGTTTTCAGGAAAGACTGGCGAAGCGGCGGTGCGAAACAACGAACATAAGACATCAAACTCTCATGTAACTATCCCCTTCTTTTCCCCTCGCGCCAGACCATTTTATTGTTATGAAATTGTACTTTTGCATGGATTCCGTGCAATTTACCTTCTAAGTTACAGATGTTTTTCCCAGCGCTACTGCTAATATTCATCTTTTCATTATTTTAAATCAAATTTTCTTTGTTTATATCAACACATCCCACTTAAAGGGACATGACCTAGAAATAAGCCTAACGGTCTACCTGTTTCGAACTTTTAAATGATATTTTGGAGCGAACCCGTACGGCGACAGCGTGTAACCTTGCACAACCAATCACGTTACCTATGGAGCTAACCGGGACAACCCCAAAGAAGGTTGATCGGATAACCCTGATAAACGTAATCATCAATGCATGACACCGGAAACACTATATACTGATAACTTTAAGTATTATGTTCGATTTTAAAATTTCATAGGATTCACTTTATAGTGCATGCTCTCCAACGACGAATTAACTGGCAGTTAAAAGGAAATTTTAAACCATCAGAATTAACAAATGAACACTATTTTTTCACAACGTCCCATATCTTCACTGCCCGGCGCAGTGCATAAAAAGTTATTGAACGTTAGATTTACTTCAATTTTTTTTCATAATTCGATATCTGTGTTTCCTGATATTCCGTCAACCTGTTTCGTTATATTCAGGTATCATATTGTCCAAATTTGACGTCATTCGGACGTTTACTTGCTAAACAAATAAGAATTTAAACGTAGTAGTCACAACGTTAAATAAAGAATTCTGACGTCCTTTGAAAAGATAAAAATTTGCGCAATCATTAAATTTTGTCAATATATGGCCGATATTCGTTCAGCTGCTTATGAAAATGTTATATTAATGAAGGGCAATGAATCGGCGAGCAGGTCAGGCGTTTTCATCTGGCAAAAGCGATTCGAAGAAGGCATTGAAGAGATCACAGATAGGACAGGGGAAATGAGGAAGCGGGATAATGACGGAACGTTAGTGACATCAGATGCAGAATATCTACCTAAGGATCGTTGGTATACAGTTCGCGAGCTGTCCGGTATGTTTGATGTTAGCCTCGGGATAATTCATTTGATTCTGAACAAAGAATTGAATATGAAAGAGATTTTTAAACCATTTTATTGTATTTACCAAGATCTATGATTATTACAGAAAATTATGGGAGATATCCTTAAGAAAGAATGACGCTGGTGACCTTTCGTATTAATTGTGCGACGTCATTTGCAGTAATGTTAGCGTGCGCCGGGCTGCGTACCCCTTGTTACTTGTAATTTTCACAGATTTGTTATTTGTTAAACTTTTGAATTGATTTTTTCACTGCATGTAGAGGACAAGTTCTGGTAATCATTGCTTGCAAAATCGTTTAAGTAAATTAAAAGATGTGAACAGTAGAGCCGCAGTCATATTAATTTTTTAACAACCCTCTTACAATGTTCGATCAATTCGTACGACGGTGATCTTCGGACATACAGTACGGTGTTTTCACATCATTGCATCATCGTACATTCCATGAGAAGAGTCACGTGGTCAGATAGAGGATAGTATAAATATGGAATATCAACTTCAGTATAGCTGTTGCTTTGTAACGTCTTCAGTAACTCTCGTAACTGTCTGTGTATTTCCAGTTAAGACATGAGATGTACGTTTAGAGTTTCCAAAGCAATATAGCAGCGTTTTAAGAATCTTTATGGATTCATGTCTGAATCTTTCGTCCCAAAAGCTATAAATTATAGGATTTGCAATATTATTTACAACATATATCCTGAGGCAGAAATCTACCATTAGTGACGCCGTACTGGATAAATCAGCCCAAAAATCGTCATCATTTGTGTCAAGGATAGATATGATAATGAACGGTAAATAGGAAATGATAAACACACCAGTGATCGTCATCATCATCAGGGTGACCTTCCTTGAATGTTTATCGTTGCCATTAGTTCCTGGTCGTACAACTGTATGACGTTTCATTGTATCTCTCTTTCGCGACCCTAAAGATGTGCATCTGATGTTCTTAGAAACTAGGCTAAGTTTGCCGTTCTCTTGGTCGTTTTTGTCATGATTGTCTGTTCCCGAACCCAGTTCATCGTCGTTTTCTCCTTCATTAGCATTATGTTCCCACTTGAAACAACTACATGTTTTTTGTTTACGTTTTCGAATATTTATTTCACCAGATAACTTATCTTGCTTATATATTTTACGACATATTAATCCATAAACAATTGTAAGAAATATTACTGCTAAAACGAAAAGTAACAGGTAAAATCCTAGATAGCCAACAGCAAAGCCGGAAGCTTTGAACTCATCGTCAATGAAGCATTCAACTCCTGTCAAGTTATTATACTTCGATTTGACAGAGCTATGTCCGTATAGAATCCCATTCGGAATAGAAATGACAAAAGCAACGAAAACTGCAATCAAACACGCCTTCCAGTCGCCGAATTCAACAATCTGCCTCTTCAGAGGCCTGCAGACCTTTAAAAATCGGTCAAGTCCAACAACTAAAAGAATAAAAACTGAACTTAAAGTACAGGCTCCAATCAGAAAGCTGAGACTTTTACAGACATTATGATAGGTGTATGTTAATATCAAACTGTGGTCCAAAACATGATAAGGGATTCCAACGGTGCATACTGCAAGATCTGATATAGCCAAGCTTAGAATGTAAACCCGTGCACTTGTTCTTTTGAACTTGCCTTTATAAATCACCACAACAAGTAAATTTCCTACTATTCCTAATATCATAATAACCACTAATATGATGGTAAACGGAAGATATTGTGAGCGCTCAAGTTCATTCAGTTCCTCTATACTTCTATACGTAACGTTGTCTCCAGCCGAAGAATTCATGATTTAGGTTTTCTGTCTGTCTCTTATACTTGAATCGTATGTTAATTCCCAAACTGGTTTACTAGTTATTTTGTTATTTAATGCGTCCTGCATTGTGCAAAAGAAGTCCTGTCTGTAGCAGTGTTCAATTCAGTCAATCTAAATTAATCATTGCGAAATATAATATCCGTGTTAAACTATTCAATTTGGAGACTGTCAGCATCAACTTGATCTTGGGAAGGACACAAGCAGAGTTTTCTAATTCATTACAATGGTTTCCAAGAAAAATGTCCTGAAATATACATAAATGCCTCCGATAAAATCATTTTATAAGAATATAATATTGGTTTAGCATTATATCTGAAGCAACCAGTTATGATTTTAGATAATTGTGTAGCCTGATAGTAAGTATCGCAATTTAACGTCAGCTTGAGAACTGAATCTAGTGTTTTTGGTATTAGACTAAATAATGATTTAAGCATCTGAAATAATTGGGCATATTTATATTGCCACTTTTTGTACTACATGTGTTGCGATATGAAAAGAAAATTATTTAATATAATGTGTTTATTTTATTGGTGACTTTGGCATTTCTTTTTCAAAGAGCACTGCTCAAACATATAAATGAAGGTGTGAATGTGTATGCATATCAGCCACTTCGTAACACGCAGTCTCCACACACAGCCAAAACGCAGCGAGGAACAGAGAGCATGAATTTATAATATAATTATTTTCAAAGAGACACCACAAAAAATAAACGAAAATGCGAACCTGATGGGTTACCGCCTTCGAACAGTCTCTGGCATACATTTTTGCCACTTATTTTTCCTGGTTTTGCTCCCAGGTAGAGGCTATTATTTTAAATTCACAAAAGCGCTATTTGTGCAGTGTGGCGGACGTAGAAAGTATCCCTGTACATATAATCATATAGTCGCTGTCGCCGTGACAGCGCGGGTTCGCTCCCACGTAGAGGCAATATCATTTAAATTCAATTGAACTGGGAATGATTATGCTTTTGTTGTCTTTATGAAAATAGAGAGTAGCAGTCAAAACCATTGATAATATTTCAACGTCCTAGTTCAGATGAAGAGACTTAAACATCACCACCACCACCAAAACAATAAGAACAACTACAAAAACATCGACAATAAATAATTGTCTAGTTTATAAACATTTGTAAGCTATGGTGACTTAAACGTTTTTGAAGCAAAGTAAAAGTTTGTATATTATCACTTTAAATCTTTTGTAGGAACCTAGAAGCTCGATTTGTTTCTTTTATCCCTGTCATCGTGTTCCTGCTAATTTAACTCCAGGTACTCTGGTTTCGGTAAGGTCATTGAGTACCCGCAAATTTGGCTTTATGATGCTACATTTTACACGTTTGTGTGTTTTTGAATCCAACATTGTTTGCGCTTATGGGAAAACTTGTTCTTTTGTGTGATTATGAGAAACTGTTGGGCCAAGTGTGAGGTTCGTGCACTGTAGAACCTGGTTTAAACCCCGAGAGGCAAAATGTTTTGGGACTCACCGTTCCAAGTGTCAAAAGCTACCGAGAGAACCTATGTCTTTATTTAAGACTGTTCAATCTTATAGCCTTGAACAATATAAATGGGGTTGTTATCAAGGTGGCGATGCCTTAGATTGTGATTGATATACCAACTATATAGTAATTTTTCTCAAGCTACTTTGCTTATATGATTGAATGAAATGTTGAGCTATGTGATAAACAATGATTTTTATTGAAAACTAATTAATGTTGATCACAGACGTTTTGGCCTCAACAAGTTTCTTTCTAAGCCACGACTTTCTATCTATGGACTATCTATCGAGCAGCTTCAACACTGTGGACGTCAGCCACCACTATTATGTTGGGACTATGAAGTTCTAACCGTATGGAGTTCTCAACTCCTATAGACTCTCTGAATCTTGATAACAGATTGTTCGATCTATGCTGCCTTCTCAGAGAAGCTGAGCATCGTCAGAGACTACGGCAGCAATCGAAAGAACCCTACGCTGTATATCTGATTCTGCCTTTGTGTTACAACACTCTAATTGTACTACGTACTAAGTAACCTCTCTGAGGACCAAGCTCGCGGTGAGAACACGGAAACCTTTCGGTAGCACAAAAAATTGGCCTCACTAACTACTGTAAATCAGCCAGTTGGCCTCGCTAACTATCTTAAGCCAGCCAGTGTTGTATTTACACAACTTCTTGGTTGCTGTTAAACAACTTCTTGTTTCAAAAGTTGAAACCGGCCTCTTTATATTTACCTTATATTTGACAATACCATGGTTAGAAGCTACAAAAATATTCACATAAATTTTCCTAAGACCAAAACGTCTTTAAATCACAAAATTCACTAAATGTTTAAACTTTCACAAAATGACATTATCTATGTCAAGCAAACTTGTCAGTGCATCAATCTGTGTGATTAAAACAACTTCAATCTAATTAATACAATTATTATACATGAATTTATGATTTCATATACATTTATATATGTATATATAATTAAACAGAGACTCAAAATCATTCCTGACACCAAGGAGGTAAAACCATGCTCTCTTCTCCTCTCTACTCTATGGCTGTGTGGGGAGGGTGTGTCTACTGGATGTGACTATTCCTGATATGTATTTTTCACTTTGTTTTAATATAACGTTTCACAAGACGGAACAATGATCTGTCAAAAATGTTACCCATGACAAAGAACTAACTTAAATGACTTGATGCGAAAAGATGAATTCTATCATTTAATAGTCCTTATAAAATTTAAGTTAAATTCTATACATACTCGTACATGTAACATGCCTTATATATCCCAAGTACGTTATCTTTAAAGCTGTATCTAAGGTATGAATATAAACGATCCATCCAGCTTCAACGACTGAATAAAAAGATATCTAGACCAGATGTGATAGATAGAAGATTGGCCAAAACTTCAGTAATGGTTAGTTATTATTGTTTTACATGTATGCAAACTTTTCTATATTTTATATATGACGAATAACGTTATAAAAAAATAAAAATCAATCGAAAAGTGAATGTTACAGGAAACGTCATTCAGGATAAAAATATATCTAAAACAGTAAAAGAGAACTTAATTTTTGTTTTCCAAAACAAAACGCTTGACACACAATATTACTGCGAACTGGAGCTTCTTACGTGTTTTGGTAAGCCAATCTAAACTTGCTAAGCCTAGTTCTTTAAATGTAAGTTGCATTCAAACTGCTGTGGTCAGTTTAATCATACAAACACTCTCTCATCAATATACGATGTGCTTGTCATTCCCATTAACTTAACTAAAACTTGAAAAGCTTTTTGTAGACTCAATGCTGTTTGAATACATTTCATTCATTTACTGATTGCATGTAAAAGCTCTTTCTTTCAACCTGCAGACTAAGCAATCATAAAAGTATAAAAACGAGCTTAAACGTGTCCATAAACAAAGCAGCATGATGTCTAGCCTTACTGGTATCATATCGCTATCACATTACATATCTAATTTTTATTGTTTATTATCGCAAGAGGAGCGTTCAGTGACCCATGTAAAGAAGCTACAGGTTTATACCGGATATTTCATGTTAGTTATACGATAGTAAAATATCAAACTGCATATATCTTAAGGTATCGCAAACGTTGCAAACGGCGAAAACAGACTAAAATTTCAAAAAAATGAATTTTGGGGGAAATACTTATTGCCACCTAGATTTAAGTAAATAAATTTATTTAGCTAGTAAATGTTTGCAAGCTCAGTTTAGTCTAATTCATGTTCTAATTACCAAGCACATACTAAAACAAAAGAAAAACCATTTGCATGAGAACTCTGAAATTCATGAACAATATACCAAAGCAACTCATACCTGAAATAAGTATATGCTGGTCTACAATGTTTAGTGTCAATTCGTCAAAATAATGTTAGGGTTTTCAAGAAATTCAATGAAAACTTACTTCCTGGTTCAAAGTGAAAGTGATTCTTCCTTGCTAAACAAAAAATGCATTTAGATTCGAGTGCTATTGTTTAAATATGGCGATAAGGAAGTACGTTTAATTGAATGAACTAAAACATTAACTTAAAAAAGCAACATATGCATATCAGGAATCGCCACACTCAAAAAACACAGCCTCCCCACGCAGCGAAAAAGAAGAGAGGAAGAGAGAGAGAGAGAGAGAGAGCGCATGTTTTATATATGTATGTCAATTCAAATAGGACGCCACAAACAATTAATAAACAAGAGAACCTTTGGGGATACCGCCTTGGAACGGTCAGTGGCAAAACAAATTGCCACTGGGGGTTTAAACCAGGTTCTAGGGTGCACCAACCTCACACTTGCCCCAACAGGTTCTCGTATCACAAAACAAGTACAAATTGTCTTGGTGAAATAACTCCAACCCACCCATCAGCTCAACAATGTTGCATGCAAAAGCATACAAACATATAAACATAAGAATTTAATAGCATTGCAAAGCCAAAGGGCGGGTACTCAATGATCTTTCCGAGACCAGAGCACCTGGAGTAAAATCAGCAAGAACACGATGACAGGGATAAAAGAAACAAATCGAGCTTTTAGGTTCTTTTAAGAAAAGATTTCCCCATAAACTTTCATAAACTCTTACACCCCTGCCACCGTCGTGCAACCAAAGAGGTAAGCATAATGATCAACTGTAGATGGGTTAATCACCAGGCCTGCAGAGCGCTGTAAAATATCATGTTGGTAACCTTTCTTTTTAAATTTACAGATGGTTTTTACGAATAACCGGGAGAAATTTGCATCGCCTTTTATCTTCTTAAGTTTATAAATTAAATCTCCATAAAAAACTGGCTGTGAAATTCCTTGTTGCAATAGTGATTTTAAACTGCAGCTGTATTTATGAATTAGATCTGGATATCGGCGATAAAACTTGCAAAAGGTTTTCCTTAATTTGTGATACCGATAACCTTGTTTTAAAAGTTTTTCTGTAATGCAAAGATTACGTTCATTGAAATCATTCACATCGTTGCAAGCTCTTGAAAAGCGAACAAGCTGTGAGATATAAACCCCGTAAGAAGTTGCACGAGGAACATCGCCGTCTAGAAACGGAAAATTTACTATATTAAAATTAAAATCATCTCTTTTATCATAAATTTTAGTAGTGACGTAACCATTTTCGATGGATAGATTTAAATCCAGGAAGTTTGCTTGCTTTTCTGAAGTGTTCGCTTTGTTAAGCTGTAGTTCTTTAGGATAAATCTTATTAACCAGTGATGGAAAATGGTTATTATCTATATTTAATAAATCATCAAGGTACCTCGAGGTGTTGTTAAAAGCTGTAATAATATCATCTTGATGTTCGGTAGAAAGAGATAACATGAAATCTCTTTCATAACAGTATAAAAACAGATCAGCAACAAGGGGTGCACAATTAGTACCCATTGGAATGCCTATTACTTGTTTATAAATAGAGGTACCAAATCTCAAATAAATATTATCCAATAAAAATGTGAGCGCCTGGATAAGGTCTTGACAGGTCCATGAAGTATAATTATCATAAGAACCATCTGTAAAGAATGCCCTATGTTCATTACAAGCAATAAATGTTTTATTTTCTCTAGCAAAAGTTTTTTCAATGAGACTGGTTAGCTTGTCTCTTATTAAATTATGAGGGAGAGAAGTATACAAGGTAGAAAAATCATATGTGGACAAACAGAACGCCTGAAAATTATTTGATTTAAGTTTCTTCAAAACGTCATTTGAATTTTTTATAGACCAAAATAAATTTTTGCCAGTAGTTTCAAAAACTTTTTCGCAATACCTAATTACATGTTCTTTTATAGCTGTAAGACAAGATGTTAAGAGCACGGATAACTTTGTTGTAGTACAAGAACTAGAGTTAGCGATAAATCTTGCTTTGTACGGTGTTTTGTGCATTTTAGGCAACCAATACATAGTAGGTACTTTGTCTTGTTTAGGCTCAACACTGATTCTAAATTTTGTAATTTGTAGAGCGTGTGCAGTAACAATATCACTCTCAGATGAAGATGTCAGTGTATAAGCATTAGTGCTATTAAGCTCTTCAGTTTGAATATTTATATAGTGTATACGTCACACTATAATAACATTATTTGAAGCCTTATCAGCAGGTGTTAAAACAAATTTGTTGTGAAAATCTTGAATACCTTTTTTCAAATGACGAAAGTTAAAACGAGGTCGAGGTGGTAGTAAAGCTATGTTTCTTTTATAGAAGGATATACGAGTGTCAATTATTTTGAATATTTGTTTTTTCCAGTTTGAAAGAGCATTAGGCTCAGCATGTTCTCGTTTACACCATTTATTGCAAAAAGAGTTTAAAGACTCTGCAATTTCCGCACGACAGGTATTAAAGTCGATGTCCGATGGAATTCTGTATTTTGGACCTTTTGAAATTAAATTGCGGATTCTAAAGTCTTTGATAACATTTAGATCCCCTGTAACGATATGACCGGCAGGTTGATAGCAAAATTTTGAATTAGAACAGTCTCAAGATAATGGTGTGTTTTCAACAATCTGTAAATCCGAGGTAATTTTGTTGTAATTGAAAATTGTGTTTCTAATAGGCTTGTTATATTTATAACAAACGATGGGTGTTTCAGTATTCTTGAAATAATTAGGTATAGCCGATTCAACATTTTTATCTTTAAATATACTTGGAAGGTCAATAAAATCTATGCCTTTATTTAAAAATGAAATTTTAAGGAAATGTCTTTGGTGATCAGATTCCAAGTCAATATGTGGTCTTAGAACATGCCGAGTGTAACACTGAGTAAGGCTTGCAACCTCATAAAGTGGATGAGTTCTAATAACAATATCATCGGCTTCCTTATCCACTTTTTGTAAACTTGAAATAGAAAGAGAAGCTAAACGCGACAGCATAGCATGTCTTCCAGAATGTTTTAAAATATTTTGAAGGTCATGAATAGAACAATGAACACGTGATTTTCTTTTGATGTTACCATTAGTCCTTATCCCATGTGACCTCGATTTTCGTTTTCGTATTTGAAGCAATCCAAAAATGTCAAAATCAGGGTTTTTTGAAATGTTGCCTTCTTGATAAATATTATCATTTAAACCAAGTGGATATGGAGTTTGTAGTTTTTTAATCCAATTATCTTCTGAAACAAGTCTTGCTCTAATTTTAAATGCTCTTGAAGCACTGTTATCAAATATAATTTTTTCCACAGGTTGAATACTAACGTGTTTTAAAGTGTGGCCTGATTGTTTAAAATGTTTATATAAATATGTATTGATTTTATTATTGTTTCGTATTTTAGAACAGTGCTGACTAAAACGTGTTTTCAAAGGGCGTCCCGTCTGTCCTACATATTGAATGCCACAATTTAAAGCGTTTCAAGTTAAAACATAAATTATATTATCTGTTTGTCAATCAATATCTGAATTAATATTTACTGAAAAAGTTCTTCCATTAACCGTTGATTTTATAGTCGAGCTACATTTTAAAAAACTACAGCACCTACACCTCTTTAAATTACACTTGTATATAAAAGGATACGATCTGCGTCTTCCGTCGTTTAGTTTTATAGGCGTGGAAATGTTATATTTTTTAAGAATATGAGATTTGATAGGTGACAATTTTATTTTTAAATTATTTTTAAATAAATGGGTACATTGTGCACTTTGCAAACCGGTCACATTGACGGAAGTAGCCGAAGATAAATTTATTGGAGATAAACAAATTGACGGTTGCATGTATTTGAAAGTATTTAATTTAGCCGGAATATGGACAGAAGACGCAGAAGATAGCCTGGGAGTTAAAATGTTTCCTTTTATTTTAAACGCCATGATTATTTTGTTTGAAAAAAATACCATTATATGATTAGCGACCTTCAGTCATATCGCAAGTTTTTAAGTGACGTCACCATGCAATACATGACGTAAATGTTTGCGCGCTTATGGTTTTTTCTATAAATAGCACGCAGAACAATATAAAAATATTGACATGTTGAATCACTGATCCCTAAATAATAAATGGGACTGTAAATGGTGCTTCCGAGTATATACAAAGGCCCAATTCTGTAACCAGATAATACACAAGAATAATACCATTTAAATATAACAGAAGGTCGGTGAACATACAACCTTCAATGTGGTATATAAGAGTATTTGGGTGAGTGGGGAGGGGTGTGAAAAGTGACTGTAAAATACAATCCCTGAGGGATGAAACGATAACAGTATTGATTGAAAGTACGGGGAGACGTTTTACGGCCGCCACACAGCACAGACAAAACTACTGTGATTATAAAAAAGCAACATATGCATATCAGGAATCGCCACACTCAAAAAACACAGCCTCCCCACATGGTTTAAACATAAAGTAAGTTATCTAAACGTTTTGGTCAAGATAGAATGCACCAATAACAAAAAAGCTTATATCAATAGAACGATGTTTAAAATATGAAACAATGATAGGAAGACGATCCCCATCTTTAAAGACATTCGCTTTTTGCCTTGATCATGTAACGATAAATAATAATTCTTTAAATTATCCTGGCAGGGATAATACGCATATATCCAGTTTAAAACACACTCTTTATTAATACGTTTCGGCCATTGGCCTTCTTCAGTTGTTAATGCTACAACACTTCTACATTTTCTTCCTTTTACATTGTACAAAGTTGCTGTTTGTACAATTGAAAAGGAAGAAAATGTAGAAGTGTTGTAGCATTAACAACAACTGAAGAAGGCCAATGGCCGAAACGTATTAATAAAATGTGCGTTTTAAACTGGATAAATAGTAAACCCTGGAGAAATTAAATACGACAAAAATGGTATAACTGTTTTTTATTGGTACTAATATCGCTTTCGCGCTAATTTGACAACATGTTTACTATTTACATGTACGTGAATGAATTGTGGATGAGGTACATCTTTTTATACATTTTACAAACAATGCAAAGATTATCAACAGAATCTTCATGGAATTATTACAACAGTAAATTAAAGCATCTGAAAAGTGGATGTATTATTTCAGTTAAACAACCATTAAATACCAACTATGCGCACGAAGAATTTAACAGGAAATAGAGCTCTTAACGAGCTCGGATGTACACAATTGTCACAACAATGCTTTAACACTTGTTTATACTTATGAAGACATTCAGCATGATAAAATAAGTGAGTTAGTTATTTGTACAAACAACATGGCAAACAAAACAGAAGACATAAAATTAACTATACAAGAACTCAATGAAAGTGAACGATTGAAATATCTTCCATTTACTGTCGTTTTACTGGTTCTCATGATAATTGGAATAATTGGTAATGTGCTGGTTATTATCATTTACAAACGGAAGTTTAAGCGTTCGAGTGCAAGGTTTTATATTATTGGTTTAGCTATTGCAGATCTGGCTGTGTGTGTTGTCGGAATTCCATATCACGTGCTGGACCTTACCTTTCTGTTAACATACACTGACCAGAATGTTTGTAAAGTGCTTAGTTTCCTCATAGGAGCTTGTACCTTAAGTTCAGTGTTTATTTTGTTAGTGGTTGGGCTGGACAGGTATCTGAAGGTATGTAGACCTCTCAAGAGGCAGATTGTTGATTTTGGTGACAAGAAAGCGTGTATGATAGCTGTTCTCACTGCAGTGGTGATATCCATTCCTAATGGAATTTTTTACGGAAACAGTTCTGTACAAAGGGATAGTTTTAACATAACAGGAGTTGAGTGTTTCATCGACGACGAGTACCAAGGCTCGGCAGTCGGATATCTTGGATTTAACATGCTTGTTTTCATACTATCAGTGATATTTTTAATAATTATTTACGGCTTGATAGGTCGTAAAATCTACCAGCAGGATAAACTATCAGGAGAGATAATTATCAACACACGTAAAAAAGTATGCTTCTGTTGTACTCTGGACAACAATGAAAAAGAAGACGACGAAGAAGAAAATGTCGATGAACATGATTCTAAGAACGATAATGTAAACCCACGCATAAATCAAAAGTCTAAAAACAAAAGCCGTTATCCTAAACGTAAACGTAAAGTGGCAACGGAAAGTATGATACGTCATAGAAAACGTAGTTCAACAGGGGAAGAGAAAAATACACGAAAAATTACATTTATGATGATGATAATAACCGCTGTATTTATAATTGCTTATCTACCATTTATACTGATATCAATTATGGATAACATTGACGTTTCCCTTTGGTCTGATGATTCGGACATACAATTTATTCTTTTAGACTTTCTTCTAAGAATTTACATTGTAAATAATATTGCAAATCCAATTATTTACAGTTTTTGGGATCAGCGTTTCAGAAAAGAAACAGTTAATTTTCTCCGGAGACTATTTTGTTATTCCAAAAATGCGAACGGGTCGCTTGTTAAGTCTAAACGTTCCAATGGTAGCAACCAGACATATTTATGAGAAAGTGAAACATGCATTTCAGGAAAGCAATACTCAGAAAAAAGATATCTTGAAGTAAATGTAGTGGAAACTACGAAGAAAAGTAAAACAAAAATATTATTTATTTTACCTTTATAAGATTCGATGATAAAAATGAGCAATTATTAATGTCCATTGTTTGCTACTTTTTCTACGCATGCAATAATGGTTGTTGTGGTAATATTGAAAATAAGAATAATTGTGGTGTGGAGGTAATGACGATGCCAAATATGATGCGACATCAATATTAATCACTTACCGGCGAAACCGAATCATTTTGATCAAGAATTTTCACTTTTGGAAAGACTTCACCAAACATTACCGGCATATAACTTCGGACAAAATTGACGAGCTCGTGATAGGCAAACACATGACAATGTGCCGAAAATCTATACAGCCTTCATATATCTATACTCTAGTGATTAGCAGATTTATTGTAAATTTTATTGCCGATCATTCGTTAAAATTCAAACATGTGTAATGTTTTTGTTTTCGTAATGCGTCATCTTTCTGCTAAAGAAGTAAATGTACACCAGCGAATTTTACTGCGCATGACTTCAAAAAGGTGATAGTACGATGGTGAAACAACGATGGCATAATGGTGAAACAACGGTGGCACGATGATGAAACAACGATGGTGAGATGGTGAAACAACGATGGCACGATGTTAATAAACGATAATACGATGGCACGATGGTGAAACCACAATGGTACGATGATGAAACCGCGATATTACATCGCGTTTTCAACATCGTACTATCGTGCCTTCGTGTTTTCACCATCGTGCCATCGTGTTTTCACCATCATGCCCTCGCGTTTCCATCATCGTGCCATCGTACCATCGTGATTCACCATCGTACCATCGTGCATCGCGGTAAAGGGAGAGAAAAAAATTTAAGTTTGTCCATACGGAACACCGTAATTTTATCTCTCTATAACGTTTGTTCGTAACACTGTAATACCCAACTGAGTATTGATTACCCTAGTTTTTTAACAGCCTGTTGTTATATTACTATTTAATCTACATGTATTTATTTATTTAATTCAGAAACTTTAAAATCAAGACTGCATTATATTTTTTCTTAATCAATAGAACATTTTACCAATATTTTTACTTAACGCATTTCTGTTAAGCAAATATATATATCGTGATAACAAATTGGTTTCTCCAATGTAGGTACTGACATACGTTTGAAGACATGTTGAATACCATTATTCTACTGAGCAATAGCTGGTAATTTATCTTTGGAGTGCCGAGCAATTATACGCTGTTACTCTACCGCAATTAAACCGTGATTGATTTTCCAGATATTGTGCTCATTATCCGAATGAAATGCTGAACAGACAGTTGTATACGTGTTTTAAAGGAAACATATACTTCTCAAAATTTGGATAGGGATCGTTTTTTCTTTCTTTAATATCTCTTAAATGGTAAACGCAAGATTAATGATTTTATTTTCATACACGTAAATCATTCTAATAGCATGCCTGACCTGTCCAGGGCAGAAGATCATAAAACTAAGATTTGAGATCAGTCTCAAATCTCAAGGATCTGATTGGCTGAAATGGCGACTGGTCGCCATTTCAGCCAATCAGATCCTTGAGATTTGAGACTGATCTCCAGATTTAGTTTTATGATATTGGGCACAGTATATATTACAAATTTTCAGAATCATAGCAAATGTTTCAACGTTTCAAGCTTTAAGTTATTTAAGGAACAAACAATTTAATAAATGTTTTTTTTTTCAAATTTTGAGTAATTTATAAGTACTACATAATGACTATCACTACAATGTTGAAATAGCAAATCTAAATGCCTGAAGAAAATGTAGTGTTTTTTTTTACTCCAGAGTAAAACAGCTGGAGTAATATAACACAACTGAACATAAATGCTGAACAAATTGACAACGTCTGTTAATATTTGTTCACATGTAACTGTGATTGACAAAATTTGGCATTATGGGTAAATAATTATCATTGCGAAAATGTAAAAGAAAAATTACCAAAAATACAAAAGTCTTACGTAAATATTGAGTTGCGCTCAACCCAGAGCTAGGCGGCGTGGGCAGTAATATGCATTTCCATTACTGCCCATGAACAGGCTTACTCAAACCGAGCCTGCAATATTTTCATATTTCTCGTGTTCGGTGGCTTTCAAAGTTCCCTTTTCAGCTATTTTAAGCAACACTTACTTTTTTGGTTCATAAAATCCAGTTTCTCAGTCACAAACTTGAAGTTTGCCAACAGAAAAGAAGACATAAACTAAGCTCAATGAAAGCAAATGTTCAATAATTCTGCAATTTATTACTGGTTCTGAAGATAATAGGAATTGTTTGCTAGAAGTATGATATATCAACACAAATATATTCTTAAAAGCAGATATATAAAATAAAAAGTGCAAGTCCATATACATTAACATATTTTGGTGTCAGCGATTTAGGAAATAAACTTAAATATTTTCCAAATATCATTTTGCCTCTCTAGACCGCGAATGATTAGTTCAAAGGTCCCCTTGGTTCAATTAGATATACGATATGGATGATGATGATGATGATGATGATGATGATGATGATGATGATGATGACGATGATGATGATGATGATGATGATGATGACGATGATGGAAGTGGTGATGATATTAATGATGATGATGATGATGATAATGATGATAATGATGATGATGATGATGATGATGATGATGATGATGATGATGATGATGATGATGATGATGATGATGATGATGATGGTGATGATGATGATGATGATAATAATGATGATGGTTAATTAATTGATTAAAAAGCACGACATCTTATTGCAGACTTGCAGACTCAAGAAATATGTTCGATCTACAACAAGTACGGTTTCACTTTAAACCATATTGATATTAACATATATAAAATATGTATAGTTTGGTACAAATAGAGGATTTTATGAAAGAATTTGGAAGTTTCAACTAACTAACTACTTGTCAACTAGCTAGAAAAAGAAAGAATTATTGTTTTGATAAATATCTGCATTAAGAGCCCGTGTTTGCATCTGCCATAAAACGGGAATAAGTGGACTTGCTAGATTACGAGGTGCTGACTGATCAAGAAGTTACTAAAAGTTAAATAAAACACAATGAAACCTTTCGGTTAGTAAAGTGTCAACTTATGCCCTTTAATAAGGATTGTGTGTTAAAATGGCTTTAAAATATTTTTTACCACTTTCGATGCATCCGAAATTACCGAATGCTTGCTCGGCTATCTTAACTTCAGAATGAAAAAGACCGATTGATAATACAATACAGTTCTATGCAGATGCGCTTTTTTAAAGATTATTATCCGAAAAGAAACTCCAAAAGATATGTAATTTTACAGTTTTCAGATAAATCACGCTCTCATCTTTTTGCACTAGACATTATTTATCGTCTTGACGTTCAGCTATGTGATTTACAGGTAAAAGATTGCTGGGGAACAGATACTCAGAGCACCCACAACTCTCATTTAGTGCCAAAGAAGTTCGTTTGGAAAAACAAAAAACGCATATCATTAAAGACTTCATTAAACGCTGTTCCAAAATTACAGGTATTTGTGTTAATTTTTTAGGATTATGTATAAACGACTAAACAGCTGTTTTCTGTTTAAAAAGTTAGTTGTTTGGTTGAACTGGAATGGTGTTATCTTTGCTCATTTATAGAACGTCATCAAAACGGTATCCAGTCATAACCAATAGTTAACAAAATCATTATGGCCTTAAGGACGTGAAAAGTTCATTGAAGGGCACTGTCATATGCATAACATCGTTTGGGATGGATCGAAATCGTACTGTTTACCTGTGTAAATATTGAAATAGATGAAAAGGGAACTTTGAAGACCCTCGACCACGACAAATATGAAAATATTGCAGGCTCGGTTTGATTGAGCCTGTTCATGAGCAGTAATGGAAATGCATATTACTGCCCACGCTGCCTAGCCCCGGGTTGAGCACAACCCAATATTTACACCAAATAACAGTACAATTATGATCCTCCTAAACGATGGTACGCATATGGCCATTAACATAGAACCTTCAATGTGGTATTTTCAGATTAATACCATTCCATGCTTAGAGGCGTATGGTCCCCAGGTAAAAGAATGGGTTTGCCCTAAACAAGAAAACAATGGGCGGGATTAAACAGAATAGAATTTTTGACAGGGATCTGCGAATAAACATCCTGCATATTACAGACAAAGCCAAAGGCAAAATATAAAAAGTATATCTTTAACGCGATAGACAATATCGGAACCTGTATAGGCTGGGATATTGAAACCACCGAGCTATAAACTAGCCGAAATATTTAAACAAAGGCAATTTAGAAGTACTATTGACATAGTACATCAGTATCGTGCTCAACGATCTTTAAAGGACGTAACTGATTGAATGTACGGGGAGACTTTTTACAACCGCCACACGGCACAAACAACGCTACTGTGATATTGAAATAGATAAAAAGGGAACTTTGAAAGCCGACGAACACGACAAATATGAAAATATTGATTTGCGCTCTACTCGGGGTTAGGCGGCGTGGGATTTGATATGCACTTCTATTATTGCCCACGATGCCCAATCAATCCGAGCCTTCCATATTTTCATTTTTTTTTGTGTTCGGTTGCAAAATTTCTGACAGCTTTATATAATGTTCCGGAAGGTAACCAGTTTGTTTGCGGCAGTTGAGCGTTACGAGGATTTTATTTTTCACTGCTAAAACTTCCAAAGCTGCTATTACACCTCATTTTCGCTAGTAACGGAACAAAACACATATATTTATTAACTGATGACATATAAATAATCATCATGCATTTCAGCAGATGTTTCTTGTTTCATTTATGTCCAAACACTTTTACTGCTGAGTAATGACACAAATCGGTAGTTTTGCAAGCAGTGTTGGCCTGGCCCGGATGCTGCGGAGGTGAATGACTCGTCCCGTTAACTTAACTGGATAAAATTTGTTCCATCTTTTGCAGATGTGTACTTTGTTCAACTACCCACGTTTAAAAAGAAACACAATTTACCAAATATATGGTAACAATCGTCTTGACAAAGTACCAAGAAATATTTTGAGGAAATAAACCTATACAAGATAAACAAAATGTTCTTGACTTGAATTCACCTGAGATAAAAATAAACAATCTTGTCAGAAAACAAAACATAACAAAGTAAGATTTTTGTAGTTTATGGTATCGGTACTTGTTTAGGTAACAATTAATTGTAATATTTTCATGATACTTTGATTGTTGAAATTAGTTTTGCAAATTTTACAGATTGACGTATTTAACTCTATATTTTACTATATACACCAAGTTTAATTACCGGCAGTTGTGCTTTAATTTTACATGGCTGTAAGATCAAAATTATAAATAAAATGCATGAACAAATAATATACACACATTTTAAGGTCACACTTAAGTGGTAGCAAATGCAAAGCTGAAACATTTATATCAATTATATTGACAAAATTTTGCAGATTGTATGTTTTGACTTGTAACTTTTAACATGTTACGATGCCAAAGCACACCAGTTTCAGAGGCGTTTTTGTTCTGAGAAAAAACGAATTATTTTCTCGCTCTAAGTAAAAATCATGTCATTTCCAGTTTTAATAGTGGCCATGATTAAGTCTTTATTGTTGAATATGGTACATGTATTTGTCAAAATCAAATCTGTTTTTTTAACAATACATATATTGCATTTAATTAAAACTGTTATTTATCAATCTGTACATCACTTTTCAAAACAATATGCATGTACAAGTTGTTAAACCCCAAATTTAGCCGTATTAGGTAAACTGGGTCGATTTTCGTTAAATATAAATTGCAAGGAACGAGCATTAAAGATGTTTATTAAAATTAAAAGAAATCCAGGATCAATGTTAAATATTGTATTTCAAAAACAATGTGATATTTTAAACACACCAGTACATACTTGTAAAAATTGGGCTCAGTCTGTTAAATCTTTACTTGATGAGATGGGATTTAGTGATGCCTGGTATAATTTCGATAACACAAAAAATTATTTACCTTTATTTAAACAACGATTACGAGACCAATTTATACAAGAATGGAGAAATGGAATAAATAACATGCCAAAATTGGAGAGCTATGCCAAATTTAAGACTGAATTTGGAAGGGAAAAATATCTATCAAAAATCACGAATGAAAAGTTGCAAAAATTATTTAGTAAATTTAGACTAAGCAATCACTCCTTGATTATTGAAACTGGAAGGTACACGGGTATTATTAGGGAAAAACGAATTTGTAAATGCTGTAATTATAACATGGTAGAAAACGAATATCACTTTTTGTTAATATGCCCCTATTACAAGAATATAAGAAACATATATTTAGGAAGAAATTCTTGGCCAACAATTGATAAGTTTAATAGATTAATGAAATCAGAAAATAAAAGAAATCTTTTCAAATTACAAAATTTATCGAAAAAGCATTAGATTTGAGAAAAGCAATAAAAAGCACGCAGGTAACATAAAAAAATAAATTAGCATAATTATAATGTAGCAGTGTTATTATATGTATATTTTATTAACAGTTATTGTTAACTATCTACGTAATAATAATGATAATTATTTTGTTGTTAGAATTATTTTCTAATGATATCTCAGTCGTTATTACTATGACATTTTCTCACGATATTTCTTTGAATGTGTAATTTTCCAAAGGCAATATGGTTGCCGATTTGCAAATAAAAGTTTTGTTGTTGTTTGTTTGTTGTTAAACACCCAAGTGTACTTATACTTCATTATTTCGTATCGTCAAATTAAGGAGATAAGCGATAGGTGTTCCCGGAAACTTGTTCCATTTGAAACATTTTGTTTCATATTTTGAAAATATAAAACTATAAAACAGTTCATCAAGTTAAAGATAATATAACAAATCGTGTTAATAATGACAAGTGACTTTTTATTAAACCGCAGATATCAAACAAGAACTATGGTTTATGCCACATACGTCATATACTCAAGCAACCGTTTACCTGCACAAGCATACTTCAAATATCTATGTATCTTGAACTCTTTTGGTGATGATGGCAGCACTCTACGAGTATCATTTAAAATTGAAGTAGATATAATTGAAAGCAATGAAATGCTGCGCTAATCTTTTTGATGTAAATGGAACATCACATCATAGTAAACATTTTATTCAAAGAACTGACTTACGAAGATATAGGGATGCTTTGCTGTTTAACTTCGAAAACGATTTTATTCTAGCACTATTGTGTAAAATCTTTATGAATTAAATAGATGAAAAGGGAACTTTGAAAGCCATCGAACACGACAAATATGAAAATATTGCAGACTCGGTTTGATTGAGTCTGTTCATGGACCAAGCCGCCTAGACCCGGGTTGAGCCCAATTTAATATTTACACCAATAAACAGTACAATTGCGACCATCCCAAACGATGGTGTGCATATGGCGGTGGACATGGCACCTTCAATGCGGTATAGTGCGGTATTTTAAGATCAATACCATTCCAAGTTCGGCGGCGAATGGTCCCCAGATGAAAGACTGGGTTTGCCCTAAACGAGAAAACAATGGGCGGAACTAAACAGAATAGAATGTTGACAGTGGATCTAAGAATATAAATCCTGCATATCACAGACAACTCCAAAGGCAAAATTTAAAGAGCAGGAAATATATCCTTGTGGGGTGATTGAACAATATCCAAATCTATATTGGCTGGGAAATTGAAACCACCCATCTCAAAACTGGCCGAAATATTTAAACAAAAGTAATTTTAAATGTAATGTTAACATAGTACATAAGTATCGTGCTCAACGACCTTCAAAGGGCGTTATTGATAACAGCACTGATTGAATGTACGAGGAGACTTTTAACAGCCGCCTCACGGCACAAACAACGCTACTGTGATATTGAAATAGATGAAAAGGGAACTTTGAAAGCCATTGAACACGACAAATATGAAAATAAGCATTCTTGAAATGTCTTGAGAGAATCAATATTTTGACAAGTAGAACTTATGATGTTCTTATTGCTTGTAAAAATGATAACGTATATAAATAAATCAAGTTGACTTACGCAACATTACCAGAAGTTCAGCTTGCTATAAACATTAATTCAGCAAATGACTTAGAAAAAACCAAAGAGACATATACAAAAAAGAAATCTACAGGTTTATTTCTTTGCTGATATTGCTTCAGGAGCTCTGGTCTCGGTAAGATCATTGAGTACCTCCCCTTTGTCTTTACAATGTTATTAGCTTCCTATGGTTAATATGTTTGTGTGCTTTTGGATAAACATTGTTGAGCCGATGGGTGGGTTGGAGTTATTTCACCAAGACAACTTGTACTTGTTTTGTGATACGAGAACCTGTTGGGGCACGTGTAAGGTTGGTGCACCCTAGAACCTGGCGGTATCCCCAAAGGTTCTCTTCTTCGTTAATTGTTTGTGGCGTTCTATTTGAATTCACATACTTATAAAAAATGCTCTCTCTCTCTCTCTTCCTCTCTTCTTTTTCGCTGAGTGGGGAGGCTGTGTTTTGTGAGTGTGTCGATTCCTGATATGCATATATTACTTTTTTAATAAGATGATGTCAAACGTCAGAAAACGAAGTCAACATCACACGTTCTGAAATAAAGCGCCGCTGGCTTCCCCTCACTAGATAGAAGTCGCATGGTGCTTCTTTTGGAATAAGGAGATGTAGACGTACAGTAACCTTACAAGCGCTATTATATTGTCATAAATCAGATAAGGACGTATAAATTCTAACAGCTGGACGACATTTTTCGTGGAACTATTAGTAATTCTTCTAGTCATACCTGGTTTATTGTTATCTTTACGCAAGAGAAGAACATGACGCATACAAACTTCTTTTCACTATTTTGGGAACCTGATATGCAATTACATTACTGCACAGGAGGCCCAATCAAACCGAGCCTTCCATATGTTCATATTGTTCGTGTTTGGTAGCTTTCAAAGTTCCATTTTCACCTTTAAGACCAAACTAGGAAGCTGCTTGAAACTATCTTTTCTGCCCAGCTCTGTTGTCTTTAACAAACGATTTTTTTTTTCTGACAGCTTGATATGTGCCGAAAGGTTACCAGTGTGTTTGCGGAAGTTAAGCGTTATGATGAGTTTTTCCATGCGAACACTTTAACAGATTTATATGGATTATAAAGCTGCTATTTCGCTTCATTTACGCTAATAATGGAACAAAACACATAATTTATTTATTAATACTCAGCAGATATTTCAACAGATGTTTCTTGTTTCATTTATTTTCAAACCCTTTTACTGCTGAGTAATGACTCAAATCGGTACCCTTGCCAGCAGCGTCGGCCTAGACCGGATGTTGCGGAGGTAAATGGCACACGCCGTTACTCATCTGGATATAACTTGTTTCATCTATTGCAGATGTGTACTTTGTTCGAAAGCCCACGTTAAAAAAAAGAAAAATATGCATGGTAACAATCGTCTTGACCATAAACCGAGAAACATTTTGAAGAAATATACCAATACAAGATAAACAAAATGTTCTTGATTTGAATTCCCTTTGCATCTGTAAAAATAAACAATTTGTCAGAAACACCACATTTGTAGAAAAATGTTTTTCTGTACATAGGAAGATTTTCCGACTTCTTGATACGTTTATGTGTTTCCCCCGGAGAGAGTTTCATTCCAACACAGAACTTCACGTCGGAACGTAATTCAATCTCTTCAGTTCACGTCAAACGTTTTTCTTAAGTCATAGCTATAAAACGCTGCTGAGAGGTTACCATTCAACATAACGTCTAGAAACGGACATGTGTGTGAAGTTAGCAGCCAGTTGCCAGTTGCCGATTCAATTTGCAACTGGCAACTGGCAGCTAACTTCACACTTTAGCTACCAATTCAAACAAATTTTTAAACTGGCATCTGGGTGCCAATTCGATGTAAGTCGATGTACTCAGCTGAATTGGCAACTGGCAACTGACACCTGGGTGACAATTCGACTTTACTTAATGTATTGACTATTCAAGCTGAATTGGCAACTGGTAACTGGCATCTGGGTGCGAATTGGCACCCAGGTGCCAGTTGCCAGTTGCCAATTCGAAAAATCTTAATCAGCGATATAATTCGAATTGGCACCCAGATGCCAATTGCCAGTTGCCAATTCAACTTAAATAGTCAATACATTAAATAATGTCGAATTGGCACCCAGGTGCCAGTTGCCAATTCAAAAAAGTCCTAGTCATCGAGATATTTTGAATTGGCACCCAGATGCCAGTTGCCAGTTGCCTACTCGACATATTTCGTTAAAAAATTAAGAAAGTGGAATAGGCACCCAGGTGCCAGTTGCCAGTGGCCAATTCAACTGAGTTCATCGACTTAAATCGAATTGGCACCCAGATGCCAGTTGCCAGTTTAAAAATTTGCTCGAATTGGCAGCTAAAGTGTGAAGTTAGCTGCCAGTTGCCTGTTGCCAATTGAATCGGCAACTGGCAACTGGCAGCTAACTTCACACACATGAAACGGACAGGAAATAAGGATCACACTTTGACGTCAAGTCAGACAAATTTGTGAAAGTTTTGACTATTTTCAGCTTTTTTATTATGTTCTGAAGTTTGAAAACCCGGCGTGCTTCAAGTGTTTTTATATTGTTTGCTATAGATACCGCTAACTGTGCAATAAAAAATGTAACAAACATTCATACTAAATACATTCATCTAAATACATGTCAGAGAGTATGTGCGCGAAATTTGGTGTAATTGTATTTATAAATGAATGTTTTAGAGATAATTCCGCGAATTTATGGATCAGCCCCCTTACATGACGATAAATTGAGACATTTTCATGATACTACCCGAATACTTGTTTAACTACTCGGGTACTCGAATGTTAATCGAGTACCCGAGTACTCGAATACTCGTTCCAATCCCTACTCAACATTGATTGTTGAAAACATTTTTGCAAAGAGACTGATTGAATGATTTAACTATGTATATCAAGTTTTATAATTGCGCACTAGCTGTGCTTTTATTATTTATGGCGTTCGGAACATAAGTTTTAATGATTTTCATGAACAAAGCATACACACATTTTAAAGGTCGCATTTAAGTGGTAGCTGAACAATCATTTAATCAATTATATTTACAAAATTTTGCAGATTTATATCTTTAAAAACACTAACAGTTCATGAGATGTTGCAAACCATATTAAGTATGACAAGTGACTTTTCATAAACTCGCAGATATCAAATAAGTTAGTTAGTTCTTAGAAGTAAATTGAAGATGAAATAATTAGAACAATGTTTACGTTTGTTTTTTTTCCAACTCAAAATACGACTAACACATTTCAGATGTACAACCATCGTATCTAATTGTAAGATAAATATGAAATTAAATTACATAAAATATTAAAATAATTCGGATAATGATTATGTTTGCGTTTAACATAATAAATGTTTACTTTTGCTTATTGAATTTCATGATCGTATTAGTCGAAGAACAAATATAAAACAATTATTGAAGATTAAAAACGAGAGACATTCCTTGGAAAAGAAACACTATACACGCCAAAGTATTCCTGACCGTAACACATTTATATCAGTCTTACATACACACCCGTGAACACACACACGAACCCACGCACGCATAACAAAATGTAACGACAAACAAAGTTTCACATTATTCCATTAGGATACTAAAATAAAAGCGTTTGGCAGAAGAAAATATTAATGACACTCATGTTCATGTTATTAAAGGTACTAAACGGTTCAAATTCATTTTCATTCACCAGAAGCTCCAACACTATAAATACATTTGACTCTAAGTTGAAGCAGTTCAATTGACAACCAATCAAAGTACAAATGGTATCGAATAGCGTCAACTACCCATATTATGAACGAACGACCAAAATCATCCCTCCGAGTTTCAGTTACAAATACAGCTACAGTCTAGGAATGTATACAACATGTACTGAGCTTAGATTGTGTAATTTTTTTCAAAAGAGTAAAGATTTGGCTGCATTAAGTGTTGCGTCATATCAATTTTAAATAAACAGATCTTCATAACAAATGACTATTATTCTGGTATCTATTATCCTTTTCGTCCGTATTGAAGCACCAGCTCTCCAAGTTGGCGCCTGTAGTTTAATGATATGCAGACAAATCAATTTGAAATACGTATTTAGTAAGTAATCAAATAAAATCTAAAAGATGAATTTTGAAGAACTTTATCTAATTAAGATAAATATGAAGATACGTATGTAGTTTTAACTCAAGATTCACATACACTGTAACGATTCGAAAATAATGAATAATTTAGAAACATAAGAACAATGGTACCTCCTAAAGGGTTTCAACTCAGTTAGTAAATCATCATCGCAGAGCGAAGTATGATATCAAGAGTGACTTTATTTTTTTAATTGAAACATATCAAGAAAGCCACACTCAAATACTATAGCCTCCTCTCACAGCCAAACAGGAGAGAGGAAAAACAAGAGTATGGGTATATAAAAAGATCAATTTTAAATGAGACAACAGAATCAATAAACGCGAAAGAGGTTTTTCTTAATTATGACTGCAAGTGATACGTTTATTTAAACCTAGTGACCAAAATAAAGTCCAAACACGTACGGTAATTGATGATATTTGACTTTCATTCCTATCAACTATGATTGCTGTTGCATTAAAAAACTGTAATTAAATGATGTGCTTTTAAGTGTCTCAATATTTATAAAGATGAAAGTTCCTATTAAGTGGGAGGAATAATATTTAATTTCAAATATCTAAAAAATAGTGCCAGTTAGGACTTACAAGCGGAAAAAAACATATATCTATATAATTAAAACATTGTATAGCTAGAACATTCAGTTACTTTTATTGTAGACAATACAACCAATATTATGAGATGATTTGTGTTCTTTGGCACCATTAAATGATACACATAATATGTATTTCTTAATCTCCGTGCTTCCATGTATAAAAAACAACATTATATTGTCAAAATGTGTAACAAAATTTTCAATTATATATGAAAAAATAATAGAAAATTGTAAGTTCTTTCCAAATATAGTAATAACTAAAATGTCAAAAAATATGACAGCAGACACCTTTTCCGTGGCGAGCCTCATTTATAGTTCATACTTTTTTCGCGAGGTCTTGAGAATGTTTAACATGAAAACCTATTCGAATTTATATTGAATGTTCATATTTTAAGTTTCCATACGTTTAACATCAGCAACACGTTAATTCATTCTCGTCAGTTGTCAAAATATATGAATATAATATTTTCCTCCCTTGCAGTTCCATCACTTTTGCTTTCTTCAATCATTCAGGTCAAATTTTTGTTGCGGAATACTCTCACAAAACTCAACGTATTAAAATGAACTTTTGTCTGTTAAACTAATCATTATCTTCCATGAGGTTATAATTTCCATTTTGGAAACAAATAATTAATGTTTCAAACATAGTCGAAACTACTACTGCATATGCATTTGTCAACCGCTACGGAAAGTAGTGGTCCTGATTTAAGGTCATGTCTTGTTAGTATATACATGTATAAATAAAAAGCTAACATTTCTTGTTAATGCTGTCTTCTGTTCACGGGTCATTTGTGACTCATGTCGATTGTAAATGTTGAAATGACAGACCTATCTGTCTGTCTGTCTGTCTGTCTGTCAGTCAGCCAGTCAGATATCGTATACCTCGTATGTTTTCTGTGTATTTCGGATAAAACTTTACTTTATTCTCATTTAAATTAAAATGGATTTAATTATATCAGTTTTTTTTTAATTTTATCAAAAATGTGTGAAGAGTTATGAGACCATTTATTGAAGAAGCAGAGAACGTTTGCTTGAAGAGAAATTAATGTGTCCTCAGGAAGGAGATCTGTTAGACATACTTTACGATATCAAATTAGGAAAAAAAATTAAACACACTTTTAATGTTTTATTTCACATTAAACATTTAAGGAAAACATTTGAATGTTTAAGACAACCATTCAATGATAGAGATAGAGAAACTAAAGTACGTAAGTGTCCAAGTTATAAATAATAGGAAACAGATATTGTGTTACTAATTTAGTAATTTTATTTGTGATTTGTTACGTCTATACATATAGTTCTCCAACATTCAATCATTGCTGTCTGATAGTCGCAATGCAAAATACCTATAATTAAAATCCATTAACTCTTTGACATGTTTGAGATGTCTTGATTGACTTGTAAAACAGCTTTCAAGTGTTTTAAGTTTTTCAAGTATTCAAGATTTTTAAGTTCTTTTCATACACTTAATACCTTTTACAATGTACACATGAGGAAAAAACACCAACAAAATGGGGTTGTTGTTTTTCAACCCTTGTTTTAACGTCGACTCTGCACGAACCATTCAAGCATAAAAATCGTATAAACCAGAACAAATTCCATTTTCCTTTTGTTTTGTCCGTCTGGAACTCGTCAACCTAAATTGTCTTAACAACTGTAAGTATCATGATAGCATTTAACATGATATTGAAAAATTAATGTGTTACAAACACCGTCGTTTTGAATGGTTGAGATTAAAATAACAACTGTTTTAATCTTATGACACTAAAATCTACCAAAGCCGGAACTTTTGTCGTCGTTCAGCTACCGGCCATTATCATATAACACTGATACAAACCTTGTCTGCAATGTGTTCGTTGTCTTCGGTAAGTTAAATTGGTATCTATATTAATTTTAATACAGTTTCATTTTTTAAATAGACGAAAGGGGAACTTTGAAAGCCACCGAACACGACAAATATGAAAATACTGCAGTCTCGGTTTGATTGAGCCTGTTCATGGACAGTAATGGGATTGCATATTATTACCCACGCCGCCTAGCCCCGGGTTGAGCGCAACTCAGTAATTACACCATTAAATAGTACAATTTCGATCCATCCCAAACGATGGTATGCATATGGCTGTGAACATGGAACCTTCAATGAGGTATTTTCAAATTAATACCATTCCATGTTCAGCGGCGTATGGTCTCCAGATAAAATTTTGTTTCGATAAACAAAATAACTATGCCTTTTTGTTTTATTGGCAGGTATAACGTTAACTGATTATTTTTATATTATTTAATAATTGTAGAAGATCTTAAGAACTAATAAGACTTAATTATTGCTATGGCAACTAATAAAATCAGAGTGTTATATAAATCCAGGAGCCGCTGTTATAATTGTTTTTCTGTGGAAGATTTAGAAACGACAGGTGTTTTTGTTTAAACAATCACAATCAATATTATGAGTATACCATTTACTCTTGGATTTTTTGTAAGCGTTCAACATTGACTACATTTTGAAACCGGTAAAAAATTGAAGTTGGCATAGGATACATTTAACCTGTGCAAATCTGTTCTGGCAGATTATGGAGCATATAATAGCGATCTTCCAAAATTAAATGAGATGCAAATGATATTATCGCTCGATATATGAACTGATGTTTTTTGTGAATAGTACATCTGGGTTAATTTGAAAATTATAAATGTATCTCAACCTGCTAGCCATGTTAAACCCGGAAATGCAGTCTTAGTAATCGACATGTATTTTTCTGAATATTTTTTAGCATTTCCCTTGAGTATGTAGAAAATATGTTAGTTGAAAAAGTGTTAGAGTTATATTCCAAAATATGACTTTTCCACCTAAACTTTTGTTTTTTGTTTTTTCAATCGTCTAAGATATTCTACTTTTACCTATTCTACTTTACCACGTTATTTTACGATTAAAAGTATAATAACCGAACGTTTAATTGTTATCATCTAGTTTTACACTTCGAAATTTTCTTCGATGTGTGTGAGAATTTATGACGGTTACTGGGGAAATTTCGTAGAATAACATTAAGCTCTAATAGTTTCTCATATTCCTACCATCGCGTTTGCTGACCTCTCCAGTTCTGGTCTTATTTATGTGGCCGATAACCTAACGTTTGTGAACATTGGCATGTGTCATTGAAGTGTAGGTGAGCGGGATGTAGTTGCCTCACCAAAGCAATTTGTGCATCTTTTTTCGTATTAGAACCTGAGGGGGGCAAGTGTGAGATAGGTGCACTGTATAACATGGATTAAACGCTCAGGTGAGCCCCTAAATCAAAGGCGGTATCACCTGAGGTTCATTCGATTTATAAGCTCATGCATCGCTGGCTTTCTTTTGTCTGGCTGTGTGGTCTAAGTTTTTCCTGGTTTTCCTGGTATGAATGTTTTTAACTTTTTCTATTCTGTCTTAAATGGTTACTTGTATAATGTGCGTAGGTGCATAAATCAATGAGGAGATAAGTAATACATCAGCAAAAATTGATTAGTAATAATACATTTATTCATTTTACTCTTTATTGTTTCACATAGGCGATATAATAAATTATGATAATGCATAAACTTTGGCAAAATTGCCAACGGTCTATGAAACGAATTAACCGGTATATGAAATATTACGACAGAACATTCTATCCTATTTCTTTTTTATGTGGATAATGAACGAGCTAAACCATTGTTTGTTAAATCCTAGTTTTAGGGTACTCTATATTTAAGCCAATGGGCTGTTCGGACACTGCGTTTACTGAATGTGACTTTCCCCAAAATGCGTGTTTAACAATAAATATATAGTTTTTTTACGTTTGCAACTGATTAAATCTAGTGCATTCCTTTTATCAAATGTGTTTGAAGTAACTCTCTCAATATGATCAGCTGATTTAACCATAGTCATGCATTTAATAAATATACATGTATGTGTCGGTAGAGTTTCTTTGATCTTTGCATGAATTGCTATCAGACAGACAGACAGACAGACATCAGACAGACATCAGACAGACGGACGGACGGACGGACGGACGGACGGACGGACGGACGGACGGACGGACGGGCGGGCGGGCGGGCGGGCGTGCAGGCAGGCAGGCAGGCAGAGAGACAGACAGTTTAAAGTGTGAAATTATTGACTTGAAAATATTTCAATTGCTATTTTATATCGTGCTTCTATATAATTTCGGCGAAATTTGTCAAGCAGAATAATGAAAGGTCCTTTTTAGCATATGTCCTTGAAATCTATGCCCAAGGTGTGTTTCATATAATCCAATTAGTTCTTAACTCCATCTCTTCTAATCAACACTGTCATGAACTTAAAGGCCCGGTCACACAGAACTCCGCGTCTAAATCACGTACAAAAAGTCATGAAAATGTAGTGGACGTGGTCGTAAGTGGTAATTTTTGGTCAATTTTGGCTTGGCCGTGCTTTGAACGTGGTCTGGCTGTCAGCGGCTGTTCCACTGCTGAAACACTGCCTAAGCACGGCTTACCACTTCCAGCCACGTGTAAGGTTAAAAATAGGTTCGCGCGTGTTGTTCGCACCCAGATGTTCCGTACCACCCTCCTCCTCCTCCTCCTCCTTCTTCTTCTTCTCTCAGCAAGGATATGTTGGGCCTGTATCAGTTGGTTCTGTTGGTGCTGAAGCATAAAGATGAGGGCATCACGACGTTGAGGGTTCATTTTCACCCCTTGACATCTAGACTGCAAGTGCTGAGGTCTCAGAAAATTGCGGTATTTATATGCCGCAAATCAGAAGTGATACAGAAGTGATTAGGCAGTGAACAATCGTATTTAGCACTTGTTCCAGACGTCGTTTAAACGGGCTTAGGTAGTGCAATGTACGCTGAAAAATCCACTTGTCAGTGATAAGCCGCAAAACACACGCTATTTCCCATGATACCAACGCGTAACACCCGTCCGATGACCGTGCTCTGCCAGTGACAGACCGCTAAACTTTCGCGTCTCACTGCGTCTCCCCAAGTTTTAATCACTGCCGGAACACGGATTTTCACGTGTGTTTCACGTGTGTTGCACGTCTTTACCACGTGTGTCGCCCGTGGTTGTCCGCGGGCTAAAATTTTGAGCAGTTCAAAACTTTTTGCCGCGTCCGACGCCGTTTCGAATTCTCCCCGCGTCCTGCCACGTCCATAAATCGACTTTAGCTCGTCTTAAACTCGACACCAAGGCGAACAACATTGTCTGCTTCACGGGAGACCACTTTTTGACGGTTTTTTGCCGTGATTAAGCCGTAAATCGCTGTGTGACCGGTCGAGTTTAAGACGAGCTAAAGTCGATTTATGGACGTGGCAGGACGCGGGGAGAATTCGAAACGGCGTCGGACGCGGCAAAAAGTTTTGAACTGCTCAAAATTTTAGCCCGCGGACAACCACGGGCGACACACGTGGTAAAGACGTGCAACACACGTGAAACACACGTGATAATCCGTGTTCCGGCAGTGATTAAAACTTGGGGAGACGCAGTGAGACGCGAAAGTTTAGCGGTCTATCGGACGGGTGTTACGCGTTGGTATCATGGGAAATAGCGTGTGTTTTGCGGCTTATCACTGACAAGTGGATTTTTCAGCGTACATAGCACTACCTAAGCCCGTTTAAACGACGTCTGGAACAAGTGCTAAATACGATTGTTCACTGCCTAATCACTTCTGTATCACTTCTGATTTGCGGCATATAAATACCGCAATTTTCTGAGACCTCAGCACTTGCAGTCTAGATGTCAAGGGGTGAAAATGAACCCTCAACGTCGTGATGCCCTCATCTTTATGCTTCAGCACCAACAGAACCAACTGATACAGGCCCAACATATTCTTGCTGAGAGAAGAAGAAGAAGGAGGAGGAGGAGGAGGAGGAGGAGGGTGGTACGGAACATCTGGGTGCGTGACTGGATTGCGAGGAGACCTCAGCTGGGGCTTTACGACCGTCTTATGGTCGAGTTGCGTAACGAAGATCCAAGAGCCTTTCAGAACTTTATGAGGATGCCTCCTGAGATGTACGATGAAATTGTGCAGAGACTGACACCAGCCCTTACCAAAGAGACCTCCAACTGGAGAGCACCCCTTGCACCAGGACTCAAGGTTGCTATGACCCTGAGGCACCTTGCTTCTGGCTCCAAGTACCGTGAGATGCAATATGCCTGGAGGGTCCCCCACAACACCATAAGTCTGGTGGTGCGTGAAGTCTGTGAGGCCATCGTCCACGAGTATGCTCATGAGATGCTCTCGCCGCCAGACAGTGAGGCCCAGTGGCGCCAGTTAGCTGATGATTGGTACCACAGATGGAATTTTCCGCATGTGATTGGGGCTATAGATGGGAAGCATATTGCGTGTAAAGCTCCTGCCAACACTGGGTCCGACTACTTCAACTATAAAGGCTTCTTCAGTGTTATCCTCCTAGCAGTTGTGTCTTCTGACTACAAGTTCCTGTGGATAGACGTAAGCGGCAAGGGGTCCTCCTCTGATGCCCACATCTACAATGAAAGTGAGTTCAAGGAGGGTCTGCAGAACAATGACATCGCAGGCTTCCCAGAGCCAGATCCTCTGCCAGGTGACACACAGGATGTACCTTACTTCCTGGTAGGTGACGATGCGTTCGGACTACGGACCTACACGCTTTTTTTCCCACGTTTAAACACGCGCGAACCTATTTTTAACCTTACACGTGGCTGGAAGTGGTAAGCCGTGCTTAGGCAGTGTTTCAGCAGTGGAACAGCCGCTGACAGCCAGACCACGTTCAAAGCACGGCCAAGCCAAAATTGACCAAAAATTACCACTTACGACCACGTCCACTACATTTTCATGACTTTTTGTACGTGATTTAGACGCGGAGTTCTGTGTGACCGGGCCTTTACAATACATGGTCCTTGCTGTAAGTCTTGTGAAATCGTTTGTATTTGTGCGCATTAGCCAGTCATAACCGCGAGTGTCTAAGTTATTTCTCTAGAAATATTTGCTACACTTAACCATGTTAACCAATGCTCTAACTACACCGATCGTATTTTTTAAATTTCTTAACTATAAAATTCGGACTATACTCTTCAAATATGGAACATAATAAGATACATCATTTTCACGTCTTCTATAAAATAATAATACAATTTCATACAAGCGTTTAGATACAACAGGCAATTAATAAACGTAGGGCTAAAACAAAAGTCACAAAACGGGTATAGTCTCTGTTAATGAAAATTCATGTTTCCTTATATCGGTTTGATTAAGCATATTCATGGGCAGTAATGAAAATGCATACTACTGCCCATGCCATCTAGCCTCGGGTTGAGCGCAATCATTATTTACACCAATAAACAGTATAATTTCGATCCATCTCGAAAATATCTTTTACCGAAGAAACAAATTTCTACAAGCATGTATGTAAGGCAGAATACTTTCAGTGTTTGCTATTCGTTTTTTTGCAACATTGGTCAACTACTGCTTAAATTGAAATTGAAAAGAAAACAACAACAACAACAAAAGCAACAGCAAACACATCAGCATTAAATAACAAACCTGTAATTCATCCCAATATATATCACAGTTTGAACATCGCTCGTATTTCTTTCAAAACAAAGGAAGTAATCGTAAATAGAAGTTCGACTTTTAAACAAATTCTTTGATATCACGTGTACAAACTATGCGAGAAATTTGGCTAACAACTAACTACTTTTGTGTTTAAAGATCGATCGTTTTTAATGCCTGTAATAACTTGCACATGGAATGATAAGAACAGTGTTTATGTTTGTTGTTTCAAAAGCAAAATACGACTAAAGCAATTCACATGTTTAATCATCGTGTCTTATTGTAAGATATTCAAATGTAAACGATGTGTTCATTAACATAATCCAACTAATGATTATGTTTGCGCCGAAAATAATAAATAATTGCGTTTGCTTATTGAATTTCATTATCGTATTCAGTAGAAGAACAATTATCAAACAGGGATTAAAAAGAAGGCATTCCTTGGAAAAGCAACACTTATCACAAAAAACTATAATAGACCGTAATAAACAAATACAAACACATGCATTCGCACATACGAACTCGCACGCGCGCACGCACGTACGCTGGCATAAACAAAAAGTTACAATTAGAAAACAAACAAAAGTTCACGTTAGGAAACTTGAAAGCGATTTGCAGAAAAATTAAAGACGCCCATCGTTGTTCATTAATGCTACTAAACAGTTCAAATTCACTGTCACTCACCAGAACGCAATAAATACATTTGACTCTAAGATGAAGAATTCAATAAACAACTTAACAAAATACAAATCGTATCCAATTGTGTCAACTGTTATGTACGAACGTCCGTACATAATAGTTCACTCCTTCGAGTTTCAGTTATAAATGACATCTCATGCCTACCGCAAAACGCAATAATTAGTTTCCAATGTGTTCTATTTTACCCAAATATGAGATTAAAGAGCTTATATTGTCAAGACATTATGAGTGCTGCTGCATTAATATCAATTTCAAATAAAATGTTCTTCATAACAAATGACTATTGTTCTAGTCTCTATGAACCTTATCTTCCGTATTGAAGCACCAGCTCTCCAAGCTGGCGCCCGTAGTTTAGTTATATGCAGACAAATCAATGTGAAATACGTATTCAGGTAGTTATCAACTGTTATCAAGAACATGCATTTTGAAGTACCGAATCTACTTCAGATAGCTCTCAGAAGTATTAAGATAAGTTTGTAGATATTAACTCTTGAAAGGTGCATAACATTTCGATTATGGTGCAATTTAAACAATTTGGAAAGCATTAACACACTGGTGCCTTCTAAAGGCTCTCAACTTAGTTAATAAATCATTCTCGTTGAGCGGAGTACAAAATCAAACGTGACTTTAAATAATTGTTAAAGAGAAACGAATAATGAAAGCCTCAGTCAGAAAACACTGTCTCCACACACGACCGAACGGCAGGAAAAGAGAAAATATCAAAATTAAATATAGACTACTAATAATTTACGAAAAAGATAAGGTTCTTCTTTATTATGACTTAAGGTGATACGGTTATACAAACCTAGCGGCCAAACGAAATCCAAACATGTACAGTAATTGATTTGAAAATGATTCCTGATTAGCTATGATTAATGTTCTTTATTTACAAGACGTGCTTTATAGTCTCCATATTCACCAGTCATAAAGTACATATTTAGCGAAAACTACGAATGTTCATTGTTAATTTCAATTATCTTTAAATGATTGCCAGGTTTGGCTTAAAGGGGCAAAACCAAAATATGTCGTAGACTATAAAATTAAAAACCAGTGAAGCAAGAACATTAAGTCACTCGTATTGTAGATAATACAGACAACAGTATGAGATGATCTTTATTCTTAGGCCGATAGACGATACACATTATATGTATTTAAGATCCATGCTACATGTAACAGATTTCTGTTGTGATTATTTTTGTGCATAAACATTTATTCATCAATCTGCACTCAACAGGTTCTAAAGAGATTTGTTTATCTGTACTCTATCTCCTATCTGATCTTTTAAACAGATAATATTTTTTCCCATACAAATGTTCTTTGAATCTGATTTGCAAGGTTTATCTCAGGAATAACTGCTGACTTAAACAATTGCATATTATACCCCAAATGCTTTGATTTTTGCTTTCACACTTTAAACTGGCGCATAGCGGAGTTCACTGAAGCTAAAACAAACACACGAAAATTTTACAAAGTTATCTAACACTTGAGACTTTAGAAACATTTGATAATGCATGGATATTAAGCCACGAAAACCTATCTCTATGATGATATCGTCATTTTATATTATGAGATCAGGGCCTTATATCTAAGAAGGGATATTAATCTCAAATTCAGATGCTTGAGACTCGAGACTGGTCTCCAATTTAATGTTTTATGAATTTAGACCAGATTACAGCGTTTAGCAGCCAATTGTTCATTGCACCGCCCAAATTTCTTTTTTCGGCGTTAGCTGTCTACGGTCACTTTTGACCTAGTTTTTCGACCAATGAAATGTTGTAAAAAATACTCGTATTCTCTTATTATGCAGAGGGAAAATGAAATAAACTATTTCGATTGGTAGCTTTTTACACCAGAGAGGCATCCAGCAGGGTCGAGAGGTATCTAGTGGGATTTTTATTATTATGCAGCGGAAAAATCAAATTATAGATTAATTCGATTGGTTGTTAGTGGGTGTTGTATTGGAGGAAAAACATATTTACGATTTAAGTAACCAGTTAAGTCAATATTGATGGCTTAAATACAATATTATATGGAATATTCTTGGGTGTCAGGTGAACACTTGCATACAATACACAGTGTTAAACGAAAGAGAAGTGTAGATATTCAAGTTCATTGTAGTGTAGTGGCTAACACTCTCGCCTCTCAAGCGGAGGCCCCGTGTTCAATACTCAGGACATACACTTTTTTAAAGTTAATATACGTAAAAGTTGGTAGATTTCGCTCTTGTAACAGGCTGTTATTATTTATATTTATTAAATTTCAAGGACATTTATTCATCTTGAATTCTCACATTTTTTTTTGAAAGACACTTTCAATGAATTTATGAGTTGTCATGATTCGGTCGCTTTATCTCTAAGTCATACTAAAAAGGCAGGGAGGGTTCGTCAACAGCTATAACAAGTAAAATAAAATAACTAACTGTGTCTGCTTTGCCTCTCTGTATTTCTTTATTTCTTATATACATGTATATATAAATCTTTCCATCAACGCCGTTTATCTTTTTTAAAGATATTTCTTGTTGTAAATTAAAATCAACGACAGAAGTGTTTGCTCTTTATGAAATTCCTGCGAAAGACAATTCACCTTGGACTTTGAACACGTAAGCATGAAGGAACACGAGGGAGAATGGTATCATTAATTGGGAACAGATTAGTTCAATGACGACAGCTAAGATCTATTTCATGGAAAAATGTCTCTAACTTCTTTTCCCACTGACCGTTCTAAAGATTCTCATTTTCGGCGATTGTTTGTGGTGTCCTTTTTGAAATTAATTGAAGTATAAACCCCTGCTTCCTTTTCTCAGGTTATACAGTGATCGTTTGCATGGAAATAAATGTATAGAAAATAAATTTTGTTTCACGGCGAATTATTTCAGGAAAAAATCTTTAATTGTTTTATTCAGGTGATCGAATCGTAATAATAACAAGAGATAGGCGGACGTGAGGGTACGCCATGGAGTTTTGGAGTGTTGAAGCATTGATATCATTGTCCGATATCTCGCAATGCTAAGCCATCAAGAGCTACACAGAAGATTCGGTTAGCACGACGCTTCACATCATGGGAATAACGATACAGGTAATCAAGTGTGTTTCATTGCTAACGACTTGAAGTCAGAGGATTATAGAGATATACATTTAATAGAAACTTCTTGACAAAGTTACATGAGCTGATACTGAGCTGTGGTGACGTTGAGTGGTAGTGTAATGTTACTAGATATGTGCTTATCGATTTTTGTTCAATTATAGTGACATCGGCCCACTACTTAATAAATAATGGCACATTTCGGTAATATTTAAAATCCCTTGTACATGCTGCTTGACATGATTTGTTACGCAACATTTCAGAAAAATATCAAACTGATTAAATCTCTTAGCTTTTACACTTATCAGATAAGCAAAACCTGTTCAGTAATGTAATAATCCATTTAGAATAATTTATCAATCGTTTTACAACTGAACATTGCAGAAAGCTATACAAAAATGATAACGTAACAGTGTTTAAATTAAAAAACTTTTGTTCAGTGATGCTATATTTTATCTTTCATTTAATTTTTGGTATTTGTACATATGTCGACATTTGATAAAGCAGGAAGATGTTGTTATGTTTTAACAGGGCTCGGCGCTATCTCCTCTTTTCTAAATCATGGTGAGATCGATAATTTTTAACATAAAAGTGTCAAACAGATTATTTGATTGTCAAATTTAAAACACAATCTTTAAAGCCCATTGAAGCAAAGAAATAAGATACAGTTACTTAAATATCCGATTTTGCAAATTACCTCCCTTTTAATAATAAACATAACAAAACTCGCCACTTAATTTTCACAACCACGTATTCTTTTTCTTGTTTCTTTTTTTAACCCGATAGATACTGGACCGACAACTACCAAGATAAACATATTGGTGATCGAATTCCTTCAGATACATGAATTCACTGGCAACATTATTTACCATGTTATTTTTGTCAAATTTTCATTTTGGCTCAGTATATTTAGGATATTTTAAGGAGGAGCGTTTTTGTGATTCATTCGGACTGACTCATAGTGAAATTAAAACTATTAATTTAGTAACTGTGTGTTGATGTTGTAAAAAGAGTACCCTAATATTAAATAATATCTCTCTCAACAGTAACGTGACAGTCATAACAGCCCAGACTCCGTAAATGATAAAGTGATGCAAGCAGGTGTTTCCATGGAGCTGTAAGAACTTTCAGGAAATATAAGTAAAACTTAACATTCCATTAGCAGCAATAGAATTCACCATTAATCGGAGAAGGTTTTCATTTACTATTCTTGTGCCAAAGGAAACGTATTAGAACTTTTAATGATGTTACATATATACGTTTAATAGACGATAAAATGTACCATTTTTATAGTTTTCTTTAATATGGCCAGAGAAAATAAATTATTTGATTCTCATCCGGATTTTGGGAAAAAGGAGCGGGTGGGCACTTTTTAATTTTTATTTTTGTAAGGTTTTTCGGGATGGTCTAAAACCCGTTCTGTCCGGAACAGAATATGTTTCGATTTTTTTACCAATAATTTTTTTTGGGGCGGGTGGTTTTGGACAGGGGCGGGCGGGGATGAGAATCTAAAATATTTTTTTCTATTGCCTATCTTTGAAAAAATGCTTAGTTGTAGTCACAATTCAAGAAATGGAAATGTTCAGTTAAAATTATTCAAGGCGGGCATCTTTTCTAAAGCTTTTATACTCCTTTAAAAATAAATCACATAACATTATCACATCGTTTATTTTAAAACATACTAAATTGATTAATTAAGAAAACTGTTTGATAGCGTATATCAAAGAGCAAAACTTATTTTCTAACATTAAATACATCTTTAGCAGGCTGGAGAGACATTTCCCTACAACGGTTCGATAATTAATGAGGATCATAATGCATTCTAAGTCACAACTCTTTGGATGAATAGTAAACTTGAAAATCCGTTCGAATTTGAATCGATTGTGGATTGTGAATTTTATCAGTTTCCATAAGAGTACCACCAAACATATAAAAATCATAAAGTTTTTAAACCTTATTAACTTCAGTTGTCAAAATATATGATATTTTCCTCCCTGGCAGTTCCTTCACTTATGCTATGTTCAATCATTCAGGTTATAATCTTTTTGTTGCGGAATATACTGAAAAAACTCAAAGTGTTGAAATTAAATTTTTTCTGTTTAACTAACCATTATCTTCCTTGTGATTAGAATTTACATTGGGAAACAATTTGTAAAAGTTTTTAACACATAGGCAAAACTTTTACTGCGTATGCATTTGCCAACCGCTACGGAATGTTATATACGTGTAATGATTCTGATTTGCGTTGATTTCTTGTTAGAATATATACACAAAGAGCTAACATTTAAGAAGTCGAAGACGAAAAAAGAAAATAGCGCTATTGCAGGTTCAGTTTGATAGAGCAATTTATTCATTTTGCGTACAGCCGTTCAAAAGTCGCAATTGATGTTAACAGTGATTGAAAATACGGGGAGATATTTTAAGACTGACACTCTGCACAAACAACGCTACTGTGTCAATGAAGTTGACGAATCGAAACATTTATGGTGATCAAACACGGCGAATATTAAAGTATGCAGCAGACTCGGGGTTTTGATATGTTTTCAGCTATAAGAAAAGCTTTAAATATAAACACGTGCAATTCTAATGCTTTCTGTCAATACGTTTAATTGATCGATAAGTTTATTTTTTCGATAAATCAGACTGTACAACCGTAATGTTTAAATATTTGGGTTGAAAATGAAAAATAAAATATTGACAACAATGAAACTGTACACATGTACAATATTGTAGAAGCAAACTATTTAAACGAAATTGTACTGTTTATTGATGTTAATATTGAGTTGCGCCCAACCCGGGGCTAGACGGCGTGGGCAGTAATATGAATTTCCATTAGTTCCCACGAACAGGCTCAATCAAACCGTCAAAAAGTCTGCAATATTTTCATATTTATCGTGTTCGGTTGCTTTCAAAGTTCCTTTTTCATCTATTATAATATCAATAATTTTGCTAATACAATTCTCTTCCCGGTCATTTATGACTCATGTCGATGTAAATGTTGAAATGACAGACCTGTCTGTCTGTCTGTATGTCTGTCTGTATATCCGTCCGTCCTTTCGTTTGTATACGTCGAATGTTTTCTATGCATTTTGGATGAATCTTTACTTTATTTTCATTTAAATTGAAATTGAGCTAAATATCGCAGAATTAGTTTTAATTTCATCATAAATATGTGATGTGTTATGTGACCTTTTATTGAAGCAGCAGATAACGTTTGCTTAAAGAGAAACTAATGCGTCCTCAGCAAGGAGATTTGTTAGACATACTTTGCGATATCAAAAAACGAAAACAAATGCTAAGTGCTTATCATTTCTTTGAAACACATTTTATTATCATTTCACATTAAACATTTAGGAAAATATTAGAATGTTAAAGACAACCATTTTATTTTATACAAAAAGATACTTTAAGATAGAGAAACAAAATTAAAGCGTAATTGTCCAAGGTATAAATAATAGAAAATGGATATTGTATTAAGTACAGTGAAACCTGCCTTAGCAGCCACCTGCGAATAGCAACCACCTGTATTAAACAGCTAGTTCGAATATGACCTAAACTGACATTTTGTTCTAATTTTCTACTGTCTTTAACAGCCATCATTCTTCAGCAGCCACTTTCTGTCACTCTCTTGAGTGGCTACTAAAGACAGGTTGGACTGTAATTTATTCGTGATTTGTATGAATATTTCATATTTTTCTCCAACATTCAATCAATGCTGTTTGATTGGCCGCGGTGCAAAATATCAAAAATTAAAATGTATTAACACATTTTTGGCATGTCTTGTTTCACTTGTAAAACATCTTTCAACTGTTTTAAGTGTTTCAAGTTTTGAAGTTAATTCATACACTTTTACTTTGTAGATTTAAGGAAAAAAAAAACAATAACAACTGAGGTTACTGTTTAACAACCCTTGTTTTAACGTCGACTCTGCACGAACCTGTAAAGCTAAAATTCGTATAAACAATATTAAATAACATTTTCCTTTTGTTTTGTCCGTCTGAAACTAATTAACCATAATTGTACTAGGTATATTGAAAGCATTTACTATGATATTAAACCAAATAATGTGTAATAAACACCGTCTTTTGGAATGGTCAATTACAATGTTATTTTTTGACACTAAAATCTTCCAAAGCCGGAACTTTTAGCGTCGTTAAGCGATCGACCATTATTATAAAACACTGATACAAACCTTGTCTGCAATGTGATTGTCATCTTCACAAAATAAAATTGATCTATACTCGGCAAAAAAAGTTCTGCACACTTGGACATTTCATAAAATATCTTTATAATTTCACCATACACAACAAAATAATACATACCAAATAACTCAGCAATTCAATGTAAACAATGTAAAAAGTCAGAAATAAAATCTGATCAATACTTTATAAGCAATTCATTGTTAAGGCCACTGGGGGTTACTACACAAAAGTTGCAAAAATCGCTAGACTAATACTGAATAAATTCACCACGATGAATCCGGCATTCTTTCGAGCGGCTTCGCACGGAATTTAATAGTCGACGAAATTTCAGTTGTGGAATTAGGTTCCATTCGTGAACAAGAGAACCGGTAGATCAACTAGCTTGACCAACTTCACGTGTTCTGTCTTGTTTAGAAAGACGTCTAGGTGGCTGGTGTGGTCCAACATTTGCTATGACTGTCAAATTAACGAAAACTTTCCTTGTTGACCATTAGAAATAAATTAATTTGAAAAACAATGCAGATGTCTTTTTCTCAAATAAGATTAGATGTTGATTGCATTGGATGGTTGCTATTTTACACTTTATAAACTATACACTTTATAAACTGGATGCTTTGATTCATTAATACAGATTAGAAACTGTTCGAATCATTACTAAACTGTTTTGTCATGCCTTTAGGTCAATGAGTGAGAGAATGTGATACTTTAATTAATTAAAACTTAAGTTTGAGCGTAATTCTGGAAATGGCTTGGTATCTAATTTTGATTACCTACTGTAGCTAGCATCACAGTGCATGCTCATAATTGCTTAAAACAGACACTGGTGAAATGTTGAGTGATTTCATAGATTTCACACCTCTACCTTGAAACGGAATTTCGCAACTTTTGACTGTTGACCCCTATCATACTCAAAATGACATTTCTCGCTTATTTACCAACCAATTTTAATTTCGTTTTTGTCTTTAACTCCGCAAACTATTCATCTTGATATACATGTAAGAATTTATACCAGTTATTTGCTATATTATAAAATTTAAGCAAAAGAACACTTGAGTGCAGAACTTTTTTTGTTGGGTATATATATCAATTTTAATGCAGATTCAGACAGAAAGTTCTAAAAGTTTTAAATTTTATTTATTTCAATAACAAAATAATAATGCGTGTGTCTTTCATTAGTAGGTATTAAGTTGTCTGTTTATTTTTATAATTGTATAAAATCTTAAGAGTTAATAAGACTTAATTATTGCTGTGGCAACTAATGAAAACCAGTGTTTTATAAATCCAGTAGCTTCTGTTATAATTGATTTCTTGTGAAAGAGTTTAGAAACAACATGTGTTTTTGTTTAAACAATCCCAATCTATGAATATTGTGAGTATATCATTTGCTCTTGTTTTTTGTATGTGCTTTTGTCTAGATTTTAAAACCGTTAAATTTTGATGTTGGCATAAGATACAATAAACATGCTGCAACTCTGTTCTATCCGTTGCTGGAACATATACGAGCGATCTGCCAAAATTAAAGAAGATGTAACTGAACCTAAGTTTTTTTAATGAATAGTACATCTAAGGTTATTTGAAAATCATAAATGCACACCAACTGTCAAGACGTTTCAGCCAAGTGAAGTCTTATTTATCGAAACGTATATTTCTGAATATTATTATAACATTTCCCTAACGTACATCAAAAATAAACAAGTTTAAAAGACGAGTGAAGTCTGCATAACAGAAACCGCCACACTCAGAAAACACAGCCTCCCCACACAGCCCAAGAGTAGAGAGGAAAACACAGCCTCCCCACACAGCCCAAGAGTAGAGAGGAAAACACAGCCTCCCCACACAGCCCAAGAGTAGAGGAAAACACAGCCTCCCCACACAGCCCAAGAGTAGAGAGGAAAACGCAGCCTCCCCATACAGCCCAAGAGTAGAGAGGAAAACACAGCCTCCCCACACAGCCCAAGAGTAGAGAGGAAAACACAGCCTCCCCACACAGCCCAAGAGTAGAGAGGAAAACACAGCCTCCCCACACAGCCCAAGAGGAGAGAGGAAAACACAGCCTCCCCACACAGCCCAAGAGTAGAGAGGAAAACACAGCCTCCCCACACAGCCCAAGAGTAGAGAGGAAAACACAGCCTCCCCACACAGCCCAAGAGTAGAGAGGAAAACACAGCCTCCCCACACAGCCCAAGAGTAGAGAGGAAAACACAGCCTCCCCACACAGCCCAAGAGTAGAGAGGAAAACACAGCCTACCCACACAGCCCAAGAGTAGAGAGGAAAACACAGCCTACCCACACAGCCCAAGAGTAGAGAGGAAAACACAGCTTACCCACACAGCCCAAGAGTAGAGAGGAAAACACAGCCTCCCCACACAGCCCAAGAGTAGAGAGGAAAACACAGCCTCCCCACACAGCCCAATAGTAGAGAGGAAAACACAGCCTCCCCACACAGCCCAAGAGTAGAGAGGAAAACACAGCCTCCCCACACAGCCCAAGAGTAGAGAGGAAAACACAGCCTCCCCACACAGCCCAAGAGTAGAGAGGAAAACACAGCCTCCCCACACAGCCCAAGAGTAGAGAGAAAAACACAGCCTCCCCACACAGCCCAAGAGTAGAGAGGAAAACACAGCCTCCTCACACAGCCCAAGAGTAGAGAGGAAAACACAGCCTCCCCACACAGCCCAAGAGAAGAGAGGAAAACACAGCCTCCTCACACAGCCCAAGAGTAGAGAGGAAAACACAGCCTCCCCACACAGCCCAAGAGTAGAGGAAAACACAGTCTCCCCGCACAGCCCAAGAGTAGAGAGGAAAAGACAGCCTCCCCGCACAGCCCAAGAGTAGAGAGGAAAACACAGCCTCCCCGCACAGCCCAAGAGTAGAGAGGAAAACACAGCCTCCCCACACAGCCCAAGAGTAGAGAGGAAAACACAGCCTCCCCGCACAGCCCAAGAGTAGAGAGGAAAACACAGCCTCCCCACACAGCCCAAGAGTAGAGAGGAAACACAGCCTCCCCACACAGCCCAAGAGTAGAGAGGAAAACACAGCCTCCCCACACAGCCCAAGAGTAGAGAGGAAAACACAGCCTCCCCACACAGCCCAAGAGTAGAGAGGAAAAGAGCATGGGTTTATAATGAGATAAGTATATAGTAAGATACCATAAACAATTAACTCAAAAGAGAACATTTGGGGTTACCGCCTTGGAAAAAAGTTATCTACGAAATACTTTTCACCTTAACTTTTGTTATTTTCAATCATCCAAGAAATTCATTTAGATAGTTATTTTAGGATTGAAAGTATTAATGTTTATCTTCATTGTGATTATGTTTATTTCAGACCTGAACATACACCTGTTCGCCAGTCGATATTTAAATTTGACAACACTCTTGATATATTTACAGTGTTACGTCCTGACGGCTTACAGTATTTAAGCTATGTTCGTTATATGTGTACAGGTATAAACAAAGTTTTCTTCCCTAAAAGTTACGTATTAAGTCAGTTTAGACCTAATCGAAAACAAATAGCAATCAAGTTTTTACACCGATATACAATTTGTAAGGTAAGAGTCAAAAGTAACTACAGATCCAGGGATCCTAGTTTAAATGTTTCGGTAATAAATATATACAATAATGTTGAACTTTCCAATTTTCTGCAAACTAACTTCATTCTCGTAATAACGATGTAGCTATCTAATCATATTTTCTTTGTTTTCTTGAACTTTTCGAACCGCAATTATACAAAGTGTTGTTTATAACAATAATAAATTCAATAGGATAAGCTTAAAGCACTTCTGTCAGACACGAAACATAATATATCATCAAGATTACCCAGAATCTAGTAGGATAATATAAATATCACTGACCGGGGTGAAATGTTCCATTTGCTTCGATTTGCCGAAAAATATTTATAAAAAATACAATGTGAAATTATTTAGAAATTATTTGAATGCATGTTCCCATGTTTTTTTGCGAAATGTTTTAAGCAGAATAATGAATGATCCTTTTATTAGCGTATGTCCTTGAAATCTATGCCCTCGGTGTGTTTCATATTGTTCGAATAATTCTAAATTCCATTCTAATCAATATTGCCCTGAACTGCCACCAATACATTTTCCTTACTGTAAGTCTTCCGAAATCGTTTGTATTTGCGCGCATTAGCCAGTCATAATCGCGAAGTGTCTCTTTTTTTTGTGCACCAGAAATATTTGCTATATGTTTCCGTTCAAGAGATATCTTTGCAAATCGTTTGGTTCTGTTATTCTTCAGTTGTTACACTTAATGGATAACGATACATTAAAATGCCTCCTTCTTTTGGTTTTTACAATTTATAACTAAGCTTACTGACTTTATAAACGTCAGATCAAACGAAGATTCAACCTCTTAACAAGTTAGATGAGATAAAAGTAAGGCTGAATGATAAGCAATAACGGGAATTAAGTCTTTGCAAGGAACGAAGGGAAGATGTTTATTTCGATATAAAGTAAATTACCTGTAAGATGGTTACTGTTGATAATTTTAACTACGCAATTTTTGAGCTAACATTAATAGTGAAACTTACAATTTGGAGCGAAGATAACATATTACAGGGGTGGTTTGGGAACAGGCTGTTGTTAACAGTCACTAAACATAAGAAATGTCTTTTCTTAGAAAATGGTTTTAATGCTTAGCTCGAAAACTGTTTGCAATTAAATTCACTGCCGGCTTTTTCTATGCAAGGCATCAAAACAAGTCATGTGACTCATCCGATAAAAAAGTTCATGTTTCTGCCACTTTCAGATTAATTACGTTAATTGTTTTTGTTTGTGTTCCGAGTTTATAAAGGTTTATAATGGAAGTGTTTTAAAAGAACCTCAAAGCAAGATCTGTTTATTTTAATCATGTCGTCGTGTTCTTGCTGTTTTGATTCCAGGGACTCTGGTCTGGCAGAGTGGTTAAGGTCATTGATTGAAAACCACACGCCCCTCACCGTTGAGGGTTCGAGTCCTCACAGAGTTGAAATCTATTTATGCGAGGAAGTGGTCCAGCTAGCTTACGGAAGGTTGATGGTTCTACACAGGTTCCCGCCCGTGCCTGAAATAATGCCCGCAGGGGCACCTGGGGTCTTCCTAAACCAGAAAAAGCCGGAATGTCTAGGTCCCCAACTGGCAGATAAATAGGTATATATACTTAAAGAAATTAGAAACGGAACTTCTTTAAACAAGAAATACAGTTCACGTTTAAAGAAGTTGCTTTTCTAATTTCAACAAATACATATTATAAAGTACAAGAAATTAAAAACGCAACTTCTTTAATCACGAAACATATTTTGTGTTTCTAATTTCTTTAAGTATAGATAAATAGATCATTGAGTACCCGTCTCTTTTCCTGACAAAGCTTAAAGCTTATTGTGTTTGTATATGATTGTATGCTTTTGCATGCAACATTGTTAACGCTTGAGTTATTTCCCTAAAACAACTTGTACTTGTTTTATATGAGAACCTGTTGGGCAAGTGTGACCGTAGAAATTGTTTTGCCACTGACTGTTCCAAGGCGGGTTCTTAGTATAGGATATTGACCGAGTGTTAGGTCTAGTCGCTCCGCGCTCTCGGTTATTTCATGAATCCCGTGATCGGGTCTTTCCAAAGCGACTAGACCTAACTCGAGGTCAATATCTGACTTACACACCGCCATGGATTCAAACGGTTACGATTCTGATGACATTTTATCCCAAGCATTAGATTTGTTCGAGGAAAAGGAAGGGGAACGTATATTTATAACACAGAACACTTACAGGTTAGTGCAGGTCTGTCTGTCTGTCTGTCTGTCCGTCCGTCCATCCGTTTTAAACAGAATGTCAATTATACATACCTTTATTGTACATTAAAGTATTAAAACTGAAGTATATGACAACGGCGCTTTTCCCCAAAATAACACATTTTAAAAATCAGCAAAACATGATATTACTATAAAAATATGCTATTTCAGACAAGTACCAGAAGAAGATAAGGAGAATATTCTATCCATCCTTCACGAAGCTGTCGATGTCAGCGACATGCTTGATCTAGGAGGGTCGTCAGAGGTGGGTGCTACAAGAGCAGATAAAAGAAAACACCAGGAGGAATCGACTGTTCCAGGCACACCAGGTAACTTACGTGGATATGAGATACATCCTGTGTATATCACAGCAGCTTTGGGTAAATTATCATTTTTAGCTCGGCTGTTTTCGGAGAAAACGTCGAGGTATTGTCATAGCTCCCTCGTCGGCGTTGTCGTCGTCGTCGGCGTCGTCGTCGTCGTCGGCGTCTGCGTGTAAAAACTTTCACATTTCTGCATATCTTCACCATTACCTCATATATTTCCTTCAAACATTGCATACTTCTTTCCTACGATGACCCACATTTTCATGACAGGTTACATAACTCTATCTTGCTTATTGACAGAATTATACCCCTTTTTAACTTAGAAAATTCATTATTATATGCACATTTTCAAATATTTTTGTCATGGCTACATGTTTTTCCTTTCAATTTTGCATACTTCTTTAAAATGATGACCCACATTACATGACATGTAACATAACTCTATCTTGTTTATTTACGGAATTATGCCCCTTTTTAACTTAGAAAATTCATTATATATGCACATTTTCAAATATTTTTGTCATGGTTTCAAATTCATGTATTCCCTTTCAATTTTGCATACTTCTTTATAATGATGACCAGCATATTCATGACAGGTTACATAACTCTATATTGTTTATTTACAGAATAATGCACCTTTTTAACTTAGAACATTCATTATATATACACATTTCAAATACTTTTCTTATGGCTTTATATATTATACTCATAAATTTTCCTTGAATTTGCTTCCATCACGTATTTCATTGACTGACTTTCTAAAATTTCCACCTCTTCACCACAAGTAACTACAGCAGATATACATTCTCTTGAAAGTAAACAGCCGAGCGTTGGCACCCGCAGGCGGTGCTCTTGTTACGATATATAATAATATACATGTACTACGGTTTTAGGGATTCATATACATCAAAATCTACCTACATGTGTACATACAGAACAATAATAGCAATTACGTTATGTAATACATTTTTCCTAGGGTATGATCAGTTCCATAGACTGGAATTATCATGTTCATTGGCACTTTTCTGTTTACATGTAGTGGTTAGTCACAGAGGTATAAGGCTGTAGTTTACAAGCTAAATGTTGTAACCAGTAGACAACGGTGGTGGTTTATACTCATAAAATGTCTAATGTAACATGTTACCAATAGCTCAGTGGTCACCAGTAATTTTTATTGAAGGAGCGACTAAATGCGTACAAAGTCATTTAATTCTTATATGGAGTCGTTAAGAAAAAAGCTATAATTTTGAAATAAAAAATGTTTCATTGTTCTTCTCACATCGGTTAGGGTAGATATGTTTTCTCCAACAATAGAAGGATTTTTTTGCATTTAGGACCGAACAAATGACTGGCGCGATTATAGTCTCTGGTACTCATTCATTTAGACCAACAAAGGTTACATGTATTTCACTGTCTTGATAAAAATCACTATAGCATTGTTGTATTGTTTCAGCCAACGACAGTGCACGGTTTAAACTGGTCGACAAGTATGAGCTGGAGCGACAGTCCAAACCTTCTATTCCTGCCAATACGCTGAGAAAGTCTTTGTGGGCAGTCAAGCTTTACCAGGAATGGGTAGATTATGTATTACAACACGGAGATGACGACGTGGTCAAACAAACTCTTTTAAACACGTCAGATCTTCTGACGTTGTCGGAACATGACATTAATCTTGTTTTAAGTAGCTTTGTTTTGTCGTTAAAGAAACGTGACGGGGGAGACTACACCAGTGGCAGTCTTTTTTCTATAATTATGGCCATTCAAAAACATTTGGAGGTCAATGGCCGCCGGGTTTTTTTCCTTAACGATCCACGCTTTACACAACTCAAGAACTGCCTTGATAACGTTATGCAAGCAGTTACCCAAAAAGGTGTTGGGTTAGTCAAACGTCAGGCATCTGTTATTACACAAGAGCAGGAAAACACCTTGTGGGAAAAGGGAATATTGGGAACTAGCAATCCCAAGACTCTCTTTCACACTCTATTTTGGACAGTAGGTGTAAATTTTGGTCTAAGAGGCGGTGACGAACACCGAAATTTGACACAAGATAACTTTAGGGTAGTTACGGATACTGATGGTTTAGAATATCTTGAATATTGTGAAAGTATATCTAAAACGTACAAGGGGGGCCTCAAACACAGGAGAATTGAGCCTCATAGAGCTCGAGCCTATGCCATTCCTGGAAGTGACCGTTGTCCAGTCAAGTTGTATAGGACGTACATTTCTCGTCTTAACCCAAGTGCACAGTCCTCTACGTTTTACTTTCAGCCATTAACAACGCCCGCTGGTAGTGTGTGGTTTTCACTTGCTCCAGTTGGTCACAATAAACTGAAAGATATTGTGAAAACAATGATGCAAATGGCCGGTTACCATGGTTACTACACAAATCATTCACTTAGGGCCACTACGGCAACACGACTGTTTAAGGAACATATTCCCGAGCAAATGATTATGGAGCAAACTGGTCACCGTAGTAATGCTATTAATAACTACAAACGCACCACTGATGAGCAAAAGCGTCTCGTTTCTGCGGTTCTGCAAGGGACCACTAAACCGCCATTTTCGCATTTCAAAGATGAACAAGTCAACCAAACTGCCACTGGTTTACCCCCATCACTGACTGATAAAAAGTCGCATAATTTCAATGTGACCAATTCCACAATACATTTCCACCTATAATAAATTAATTGTGAATATCTCATGATATTTGTGCATATATTCGGTTTAACGGAAATCGGATAGTACTTTCCGTTATTTGTATTTCGGTGCATTGAAGAGTATGTTGTTTTTCATATGATTTAAATGATATGATTCGGATGAAATTTTGTCCCAAGCGTTAGACTTATTCGAGGAAAAGAACCTCAAAATGCATACAGGTTAGTGCGATTATGTTACCAAAATTCCAATATTTCGAACATTTTTTTTTAAATTTTAGAGTTGGAGTGAACATCTGTTTTCAAACTTATTTTAACGATGCATAGATGACCATTTCTCTGGACAGTACCCGTGCTATTAAAACACAAATTTAGAATGATAAATTACAGAATTGGTTATGACAGGCAATCGTTGAACCTGCGATTTATTGATATTTCATCTAGGGCTATTACCAATGCAAGGGAAATGACTTCTAAATTTGATTTTGTCTGATTTGATTGTATAAACAATGTGCAAAAAACACAATTTAGAGTATGTTTTACTTTTGAGGATAAATTTAGCATAAAGCTTTGAAATACACATTTAAATACGTATTTCGTTTGAGTTGAGTCTACCGGGTAATTACTTTATGAACAAATGTAAACGCAGGTTTTTAGAATGGAATTTCACTATGCAAAACGTTCCAATACAAAATATCTTTACTTTGTCGTAGGTGTTTACGAAATGCATTGAAACAAATACGCGCCAAAAACAACTTGCATAACTATTTTATAGATGTGTATTGTATTCAATACAAAGAAAGTTTACATAATTATGTTATTCGATAATTGTTTGTGACGTCTATTTTCAATTTGATCATTGTATAACCAATGCTTTTCCTCTTTAATTTTTGGGTGTGTGGATGGGGAGGCTGAATCATCTGGATTTGGCCATTCCTTACCTGGTTCAGGCAACATTGAACCAAACTAGGTTTTATTTTATTTTCCAAAATGTGAAATGTTTTTAGTTTTCACGATCACAAACATATTATCGGTCCCTACTTTGACTCTTATAGTATGACTAACGGTCCATTCCAATTGAGTTGTTTTAGGGGCGTAAATAAGTTTTAGTTATATGGAATCTTTATGTTTGTGCGACGGTTTTTTCTTGCACCCTTTCTGCCATGTTTGTGCACAATGACCTTGAATTAAGTTAACCCAACGCACCGATCGAAAAACGAATAAGAACTACCGATTTATGTAAATATCTTAAATTGTAAATGTAATTAAAAGGCTTATGAAGAGGTGTTTTTTGATACTCCATTTGAGATATTACGATTAAATCTTTAAGACATCTTGAATGCAAAATAATTGGAAATATGTAACTACTTCATATCTAAACCCATATCTCCCGAATCTTTGTATCTCTCTATTCCTTATCAGATGATGCTAGCTGGATATAAATGGTTTCAAGAAATGATATCTACAAGTTTATACAGAATAACGAGAGTAAGTTTCTTCTGTTTTTGTGTTTATTGTGTTCTGTTATCTGTTTGCCAATACAAAAGATCATTGTGATAATTACATTTGTTTTTCAAAGGTTCCTCAAACACACAGTTTACAGTTTATAACGAACTTTTACTACAAAGCAGCGTGCTTTGCTTTTGATTCACGTTTAAATGCAACAAGCTTCGGTGATATATTTGCTTTTTTCAAACTTTACAAATATGTTGAATCACTTTTAAAATTAAAATATTTGCATGTAACTAACTTATATTTTCAATCTTCCTGTTCATTTTTCTTTGAGGTCGTAAGTTGTTTTCCTCAAAATCTGTCTCGTAAAATACATACGTATAAAACATGAAATAAGACGCTTTCAGCAATCAACGACACCAACCATGTGATTATCACACCGGAACTATTAGTGGCAAAATACATTTGCCATAGAGTCTACATGCAACAAACTTACACTTGCCTTACCAAGTTATCTTCAGAACTTGCAAGTTGTCAACAGTTGTCAACAGAGTGTAGACTGGCTTCTGTCCCTTTGTTCTGTTATATATTCCCATGTCACTTATACAATAATCATCAATATCTACAAGAAAAGCAACTCCTGTAGGTAACTTATTGATATGCAATTTACTTCCCTTATCTCCCAGAACACAGGTTCACACATTAGAGAAAGGAAATAAAATAAAAGGAAACAAGAAATATCTTTAAAAAAGATAAACGGCGTTGATGGAAAAGATTTATATATACATGTACATGTATATAAGAAAGAAGGAAATACAGAGAGGCGAAGCAGACACAGTTTAGTTATTTTATTTTACTTGTTATTACTTGTTATAGCTGTTGACGAACCCTCCCTGCCTTCTTAGTATGACCTAGAGTTTAAGCGACCGAATCATGACAACTCATAAATTCATTTAAAGTGTCTTTCAAAAACAATGTTGAAGCTGATGCAACAATTTCATACAGTGATAACAAGTCGATTAAAGAAGCAATGTCTTACATTAAGTCTTGTCTACATTTATTCAGTTTCAATAAAATACCTCTTGTAGAGTTAGAACTCAAGATGAATAAATGTCCTTGAAATTTAATAAAAATAAATACAAACAGCCTGTTAAAAAAGCGAAATCTACCAACTTGTACGTAATTAACTTTTAAAAAAGTGTCCCTCCTGAGTTTTGAACCCGGGGCCTCCGCTTGAGAGGCGAGAGTGTTAGCCACTACACTACAACGAACAGTAACAAAAGAAATAGAAAGAAACCGGTAAGAATTAGAAATATCTACACTTCTCTTTCGTTTTACACTGTGTGTTGTATGCAAGTGTTTACCTGACACCCAAGAATATTCCATATAAAAATGTATTTAAACCATCAATATTGACTTAACTGGTTATTTAAATCGTAAATATGTTTGTCTCCAATACAACACCAATCGAAATAATCTATTTGATTTTTCCGCTGCATAATAATAAAAATCCCACTAGATACCTCTCCACCCTTCTAGATGCCTCTATGGTGTAAATAGCTACCAATCGAAAGAGTTTATTTCATTTTCCCTCTGCATAATAAGAGAATACGAGTATTATTTACAATATTTCATTGGTCGAAAAACTAGGTCAAAAGTGAGCTTAGACAGCTAACGCCGAAAAAAGAGATAATAAGTATTTCAGTGTTTTTTTTTTAAACCAATCTAGCTGGTGACAGGCTTTCGATGGCGGTACAGGGGTTGTTCTAAGCTCGTCGTCGGTTTAAATTTTCTTTGTCCTTAACAATATCTTATGGGGAGGATGTGTTTTCTGAAAGATGGTATAATTGCGATCTGCAGTTTTCACTTATTTTTCTTGAATTCGGTTTTAAACTTTTATTCTATTTCTTCCATGTTCAAAGTGTTTAACTCCTTTAGTTATCAGAACTATTTCGGAATCAGAATAACTCCTGTGCCTAAGGTTATAAAACCTTGAGCAGCCATTAGATCCCCCTTCATCTCCACTTTAGGAATTTCGAAGGTCGTGATTTTCTGGAGCCAATACAATTTACCCAATGTCAATGTTAGGTAATATCAGGCCTAAAAACACAGTTTTTTCCCTTTACGTTTTATATAAGCATTTGTGACCCGAATATTTTTTTTCACGGCCCGAGTAGAAAAAGTTCACATGAACTTTGTAAAACTATCCAATGCGACATATTCTAGCCGCAAGAAATGGTACCTAGACCGGCTTCCTTGCGCGCAATAATTAAAAGTGACTCGGCTGGTTTGACATGTTAACAATTTCGACAGTAAACAGGCCAAAATAACTCCTGTTCAAAGGCTATCTACAACAATCTAACCTTAAAACTCACTCAGCATTGACATTTACTTACAGCTTCACATCTTCTTTGTACACAAATTTCATTTAATCAGTATTTTTCATTCATTTTGAATCAGTATTGATCCTCAAAAAAGTGGACTCTTTTACTGTATAAGTACTTCCTTATTGTAACCAAAGGGCTTAAACACAGACATTTTACAACGTTTAATGCTGAAATAAAATATACTAGTCTGGCAATTGACATGGCGAAGAGTAGATTTTACATACCAAAGATTGTTTAAGTTATTTCTTATTTCAAATAAAAAAACTTATCTATTAAGCACATATTTGAACAATAAATCAAACACGTTATGTATTAAAACACATCGCAGAATATTTTTTTTAAATTAATTTCAATCACTATATGGACCGAGAACTCAGTTTAACTTTAACATATTTATATTTTACGAATACGAAAATTTCCTTTCAGCAATTGAAATTAAATTATACAGATCTATAAATCAATTATTTAATTGCCATATCAGTCCTGGAATCATAAGAAATTTCGATTTTTATTACCGTTAAACGGAAATCACACTGAAAAAACAACAACAACAAAACAACACGACAACAATTTAATTGAACGGTTCATTACTTGAACTATTAATCGAAATATGTTTAACATTCATCTAAATTACACATTTACATGCAACAGAAATAATCAAACAATTTAAAAAAATGTTTTTAATATATATGGAATAATTAGCTAGACTTCTAAATGTAGTCGTGATTGTACCGGACTCGGGGAATTCTTTCTAGGTCTTAAAAAATACAACATTTTATTACTAGTAATTTCGAGATTTAACGGTTCAAGGCAAAAGGAAAAAGCAAAAGTCCATAACTAAAATAAAGCTTCTACAGGTTATTTTCGAATCATGTTTATTTAATATATTTTCTATAAAATAATAACAAATAATCTGCAAAGTATAACGTTATCTTGATTTGAAACCAGGTAAAATATACAAAAACAAGTTCTTGCTTTAAATTAATCATTTAAGATTGTTTGAAATGAATCGGAATATGATATCGTTTATTTTCCTCCCGGGTGTGGGTTGCCTGGGTTACCGCCTGGATTTCCGCCTCCACCACCGTTACAATGGCAATGACCATTAGCACATTCCCAGTGTCCGTGGTTGCATTGATGTAGGCCATGGCAATCGTCATTTGTGACGCATTGATGAGCTGAAATAAGGTTAGAGTAATGTGCAATTTATGTCACCTTGAACAGTTTCGTCGGCGTTCTCAGTTATATTGCAGTGACCAAGAAACAACTGTGCGTGTTCATTACTTGTCGAATGTTTACGTTACATGTACGGTTACCGATGTTTCACACGTCAATATCCGGTATTTTTCATAGACTTGCGTAAGATTTCTACTCTGTTTAAATAGTTCTATAAATAACTCCGAACTTAATTTTAGCAATCATGAGCGGAAGTAGTCGCTTGTATTCGCACGGTTTTTTTAGCTCGATATTCAAAGAACATAAAGTATATGAATATAGTCAGCAGTGGGATAACTTCAAAAAGGCAAGTTTATTAAGGTGGTATCATTTTGTCATGGAACATCTGAAGTGGGTTGGGTGTGTGAGATCCTAATTTTATGAATTAAATTTGTTTTTCTAACTTCAAAGCTTCTTTTAGCTTGAAATATCAATCATAAAACAAATGAATGTAAAATGTCATGCAAAAGTCAAAATATAAGAGAAATATGTAGCAATTTCTTACCTTGAAAACTGACTTTCTATGGGAGTCCAAACTTCCTATTCTTCCTGTTGTAAACAATTACTGCCACAGGAAGACAGTCCATAACAAGGTCAACAATGTATTAGAAGATAATTCATTAAAGAACAGTAGAAGTGCACAAAAACAGCACTCTCAAAGTGACTGTTCATATAATTTTACATCTATATTTGTTTACAAGTTTATTAAGTAGGACTTCCTAAAATGCAAAGTAATTGAAGGTATGGTGTACAATATAGAACATTACTTATGATATTTCTGTTAACATTCCAAATAATAATTACTAAATGAAATGTATTTTCTACTAGTATAAGAAGTGTTTTTGAAAAGTTTGGAAGGCTAATAATAACTTATTAATAGGTAAATTATGTACACAGTCTTATGCATTGTAAAAAATACTTCTCACCAATCTTTTAAACCCACCTTCTAGGTACCTGTTTTACTTGTGATCATAAATGGAACATTTATTTATTACAGAATTCAGTTCTCTGCATTATTATTAGAATTGGAATTTATCATCAATTATAGTACATGTTAGTATTTTTCAGTCTAAATAAACGTAATCGATTTTACTATAGTCGGAAAGAGATACGATATGAGATGGTGTTCAAAACGTTTGCAGAAATTTCTACAATTTGTTTTTAAATTGTACAAACGCAAAGAAACTTTCTGATTGTGCTGATTAGGCTGTATTGCATCTATTTTACAAATATTATTACTATTCATATTTTCATAAGAAAATGGCTGTCTCTATAGCAACATTGCTCAATGTAAACGGGAGAACTTTGTAAAGAATTCTAGTGAATTTCGTATGGAAAACGACGCACCATTGCGTTGTTTGTAAGGCTACTCTTATGAAACTTTCCTTAATTGTGGTACCAACATGTGATGTGACATTCATGAAACAATTTTAAATCCTGATGTCAAAACACTGCTTGACGACCATTAGTTTTGTATGTTCTCTGAAAATGAGTGATGAACAGAGATCTACCAGGGCCAACAGATATAAAACTATGAAGAAAATAACAATAAACATCTGGTTTCGAGATAGAAAAGAAGTGTTATCTACAATCAATGCAGAGGTTTCCGAAAGTCGAGTGACGTGTCAAGTCAAGGAAATTATGTAACCGCTGTTGCACAGTTTACTGACGTAGGTCTGAACAACTGACAGTGCCGTTTAAAAACTTACAATATTTTGAAACAGTTCAGTTTGTCAGACTTTTGTGGAATACTTAAAACTTTTATAACTGCAATGTTAATAAAGGTGAGATACTAAATAAAGAAAAGACAGCACTTTTCTGCGACATAAGACAGTTACGTGTGCCTATGAATATTCATATCAAAATAATTCTTGCATACCTTTATTCGTATAAACATTATGGATATATAATTACATATGCTTGTTTATTTATACTAATAATGTTATTATTTATTTTTTTTTACTTATTTCAAAACACTCCTAATTATTAAATATATTTCATTTAGTCATGAATACTTCATTTGTTAACAGATAAGTAGTGTTTCAACCTTCACTTCAAAAGGCAGATAATTCAATAATAACATTGAAAGTTATGTCCTATATTATACACCATACCTTGCATTTTGAGAAATTATTAAACAAACATGGCTGCCAAATTTTTGGTGTGAAGTCACTTTGAGAATGTTGTTTTTGTACATTTCTGCTATGGCTTAGTGAATATGAAGATTCTAAGACATTGTTGTCCTTATTATGGACTGTCTTTGTGAATCAGTAATTGTTGACAAAAGTGGAAGTATAGGAAGTTTGGACTCCCACAGAAAGCCTGTTTTCAAGGTAAGAAATTACTTCCAATTTCACTTTTATCAATTTTTTGCATGACATTAAACATTCGTATGCCCAATAAATGATATGCCAAGCGACCAAAACTTTACAAGTCATATAAGAAATGAACATTAATGAACTTATGATTTCACACACCCAACACATTTCGGCTCCTTGATATAACCTTAATACTAAGTGAAATAAAAAACGCATAAACATATGCATGCGCGCGCACAAAACAGGCTCCACCTCTTTGAGAGGGGATTATACAACAGAGCCAATTATACTTTCGGATTGGCACAAATGATGGGAATTTGACTGACAGAAAATTTTAATAAAACACAGGATTTATACCAATAAAATAATTATAATGCGTTATTTAAATAAAAAAAATCAAATTACACGCAGAAAAGAGCTTCCCCTATTTACTTGCATAACAATAGTAAAAGGAAGGTTTTTAAGAAGTTTCGGAAATATTGAAAAGTTTCTAATTCAAACTGATAGTTGACATGAAATAAAAGGATCTCAAAATGGTGTATCTCATCATTTTTTTTTAATTTGAAGAGTGTACTACAATTTAATGCGGAGAAACAAAAATTGTATAATCAGTGTAGATAGGGCACTGGTTAAGTGTAGTAAATGAAGATTTGTGATATTTTTATTTAATCATACGAACCATTATTGCCGTTATCGACGCACACACAATGCATCTCTGTTCCACTTGTGGCCATGCATGTCAGGGTGTAACCGTCAGCACAGGTGGTTGTCGCGGTGTCGCAGGTGTTCGGACCCGTGCAGGTAGTGGCGTAGGCATAGCCTGTTAAAAATTAAATTGTCTGGTTTTATCTAATAATATTAAAAAATGTTAACATTTTTTAATAGTTAAGTTTAAACCCCGATGCTTTAAAATAGAACAATAAAAGCAATGCAGAAAAATAATTACCTACAAGACACACAATAAAACAAACAGCGATTTTCATTTTGCGAGACAAACTAAAATTTGAGCTAATATTCAGATAAAGCGTGGTTTTAATAGTACTTAAGATAAGGGACTATGATTTCACAATGGTTTTAAATCACGACATTGACCTCGTCGCTAATAGTTAACCTATTAAGTCGGAATGCTGTTTGCTTGACCGTGAGATTTTTATTTCGTTAAAAAAGTGATCAGGAATCGCCGAAATCACAGAACACAGCCCCCTATCCCCACGCAGCGAAACAGAAGAGAAGAAAAGAGAGCGTGTTTGTTATAAGTATGTCTAGTTCAAATACAACGCCACAAACAATTAACGAAAAAGAGTTTAAATAATTAAATTCTGGCAGAAAACAAGAAGTTTAGATTACACTATGATAAAGCCATTGATTTGGGTTACAAAAATGTGAAATTAAATTTGCATATCAGGACTTGCAACATCCAGTAGATACAGCCTTCACACCCAGCAAAAAGTAGAGCGGAGAAGAGTGCATAGTTATACAATGATCAGTTTCAAAATAGCCGCCACAAACAATTAACGGTAATTAAAACCCAAGGGGTTATCGCCTTGGAACGGGTAGCGGCAAAACAATTTGCCACTAGGAGTTTAAACCAGATTCTACGGTGCACCAACGTTACTTTTCCCCTCAAAGGTTCTGATTTAAATAATCACGTACAGTCAATAGTTGGAAGATGTACTTTTCAGCCACACATTACGATAGCTATGAAAATCTTTAGGATAGGGGTTGTTTAGGTTATGTCTATTTGCATAATTGTAAATGCATTTTACAGCACGCGCCGTCTACCCCCATTAGCATGAATCAAATCTATACAAGTAAGCAGTTTAAATTTAGATCCGTCCCGAACGAGGTTGTGCATGTGACAGTGAACTTCCATGCGGTACAAATCTATGATCAGCGGCGTAGTCTCTAAATTACGAAACCGGTTTAGCCTAAATGATAACTCAATACGTGAAACCGGCGTCTCAAATTAACCCTGTCACAGCCAAGAGAAAACCAAATATAAGCTATATTCCTGCGAGACAACAGAGAGTAACTTTTATAGGTAATCATACTGATTATTAATCGATGCATATTTCTCAGTTTAAAACAATACATTTATTCAGTTTAATACCTAAATAATATTTTAATAGATAGCAGAAAATGGCTACGCTCATGAATATTTTATGATTATTTTGTTACTAATTCCCTTTTGTGCTAAATACACATTGAAATATTAAGAAACAAAAAGGAGAAACGTTGGCGTAGACTTACTATTCATGGTTAACATGTTGAAGACCTAGTGCTTTTCTATTTTACCATAAGGCAAAATACGGGAAAACTATAATAATACAGCCATTTAGCATAATTGACAGCTTTTCGGAATAAAAATGCCATCAGTTCTCATTCTTTAGAAATGTAAGCCAGAAGTCTTGATTGAATTTGCTTCTGCTAATAATATAATATTTTAATTTAAAAAGGAAGCACTGTATCAATTGTCCAAGATAACAACACACGCAGATATAATAGATAAAATGTGACAAAATGACATCACAATGACAAAACTAGGTCGGGGTTATCGGCACTCCAAATTCACTAGTTTCGAAAACAACGAGTTTCGACTTCTTACTTAGAGGTGATATGGTATCGGTTTTGCGTGTATAAAAAGTGAAATATGCATGTCAGGAATTGCAACACCCAGAAAACAAAAGGGCGGTTACTCATTTACCTAACCGAGACTATAGTCCTCGTAGTCAGCAAAGATATCGACAACCTTGTTTTAAAAGTTTTCTGTTATGCAAACATTACGTTTATTGAGATCTTTAACATAATTACACGCTCTAGAATAGCAAACAAAATGTGAAATATAAACCCCGTAGGATGTAGCACGAGAAACATCGCCGTATAGAAACGTAACATTTACTATATAAAATTAACAGCATCTATTTTATCATATATTTTATTAACGACGTAACCATTTTCAATGGACAGATTTAGATCAAGACAGTTCGTTCACTTTTCTGAAGTGTACGTTTTATTAAGCTGTAGGTCATTAGTATAAAATTATTAACCTGAGATGGAAAATTATTATCTATATTCAATAAATCATCAAGGTATATCGACGTGTTGTTTAAGGCTGTAATAATGTCCTCTCGATGTTCGGCAAAAAGTCTCTTTCATAACAGTATAAAACAGATCAGAAACACACCATTAGTACCATTGGGATATCTATTACTTGTAAATAGAGACCTGTACAAAATCTAACATAAATGTTATTCCAGTAAGAAAGTTAGCGACTCTATTAGGTCTTAAGTCCATAAAGTATAATTTTCATAAAAAATATCTTTAAAATGCTCTATGTTCATTACAAGCGATAAAGGTATTATTTACTCTTGCAAACGTTTTTTTTTTCAATGAGACTGTTGAGCTTGTCATAAAAATGAAATATACATATCAAGAATTGCCTCAACCAGAAAAGACAGTCTCCCCGCGCAGCCAAAAAGTAAACAGGGGAAGAGAACTTGAATATTTAACAGTATCAATTTAAAAAAGACACTTCAAACAATTAACGATAAAGAGAAACACTGGGGTTACCGCCTTGGAACGGTCAGTGGCAAATTGTTTTTAAACCAGGTTCAAGGGTGTACCAACCTCAGACTAGCCTCAAATAATTCTCATATGAACAAACACAAGTACAAATTGTCTTGGTGAAATAAGTTGACAATCAGAACGCCTGAAATTATTTGGTTTAAGTTCCTTTAAAACATCACCAGAGTTTTTAATTGACCAAAATAGATTTTGTCAATGGTTTTAAAAAACCTTTTAGCAATAACCAATTTCATGTTTTTTATCGTTGTAAGAGAAGATGTTAAGAGAACTGATAATTCAGTAGTTGTGCAAGTACTGGAGTTGGCGATAGATCTGTCTTTATATGTTGTTATGTGCATTTTATGCAACCAATACATGGAAGGAATTTTATCTTGTTTTTTTCTCAACACTGATTCTAAATTTTGCAATATGTAGAGTGTGTGCAGCAACAATACCACCCTCTGATGACAAAGTCACTGGGTACGCATTAGTACTATTAAGCTCTTCAGTTTGAATATTAATAAAGTGTATACTCACACTATAATACCATTAGAAGACTTATCTGCAGGTAACAAACAAATGTCTTTTGAAAGTCTTGAATTCTCCATTTAAAATTACGAAAGTTAAAACAAGGTCGTGGTGGTAATAAAGCTATGTATCTTTTATAGAAGGATATAGTAGGTTGAAAATTTGTATTGAAAAAAGAACATTTTAAACTTTAATAAGCGTTAATGAATTGAAACCAAAAGGTTGGTTACTTTCGTGATTTAAGCCCGTGAACACTGAAGCAGTTTCATATGCTTATCCATTTCGCCTCAGGTCAATCACTGATGCTCGTAGGAAAGTTCTATGTGAGCACAATATAATAGACCTTTCATCAATAGCCGAGAACATGTTTGCACCACCCCTGCAAATTTTGGAGTCAACTAGCTTTCATTTAATGCCTGCACTTTTGCTTTACAATGCTATTAGCTTCTTATGTTTCGTATGTTTGTGTGCGTTTGTAACAACATTGTCGTGGGTGCATGAGGAAAGGCGTCTGTTGACAGCTCAGTGTCTAAACATATAGATCATATGCGCGTTTATAAGCTTAAGTGAAATATTGTTGTTAGTGAGTCTCTCGTCACCTTTCAACTACTTTGTGCATAATTTGAAATAGTTTGTATTTGTAATGCTTTTAATTACAACTGATATTAAAATATTGACTGGAACACCGCTTTACTGCTGTTCGGTACGTACAGAAACGAAACATAAAAAGGATGCAGCCTTTCTCTAAATAACTATAACAATACTTAAAGCGGACAACTCAAAAGCTGCATTTGCACTTATGCAAAGGATACTAGTATAAATGAAGTGTATTTCATATTATTATTAACTATTAACCAATAACTGCAGAAGTCGAGGAAATGTGAAACATGGTTACATCTGGTTACTTGATCTCAAAAAATATTTTTGTGCACATGAAACGATTGAAGGAACCTGAGACTTAACACAGCTAGATGTCAGTTTTGTTTATTTTGCTTACACTTTGAAAGCTGAAGCTTCAAAATACACATAACCAAAGTTCTAACTACACCGATCATAATACAGTATTAAAATTCTCCGTATGGAAATGGATTACACTTTTCAATTTGAAACATAATAGGATAAATCATTTTAACTTTTTTTTCGAAAAGAATATTAACATCCCTCGTGCGTTCATAAACCAAGGACGTTTAATCCAGGTGAGGGTAAACCCCAAAGTCACAAAATCGACCTTATCTTTTGTAATGAGGATATACTGAAAACGGCCATAACAGCTGAAAAATCCTCTGTGCAACAGGTAAGAAATCACATTATTTCAAAATTGCAAAGCATTATACAAAATTACTTAAGAATCAATATTTAAATAAGGATACACGAATTTTATTTAACTAGGAATATACCCGCTTTCGACGATTTTGTGACTTTTTAATCATACCTTGATTAAATGTCTGTGGTTTCCAAAAGCATGAAGGATATTTAATAATTATTTCGTAAGTGGTCGTGGAATTGATAAATCTAAATATGTTTCAACTTTGAAGAGAATATTCCTAATCCACGGTAAGAAATTAAGAAAAAAAAGATCGGTGCAGTAACACTGTAGTTAAAACATTGGTTAAGTGTATTTCTTATCAGTGCTTTCCACTGCCTTGTACTTGTACACAAAATTAACAAACTATCAACAACGTGAAACTTGGCGTGTTAAGTGACTGTAGGCCATCTGTTCTGCTAAAGTCTGTGCGAGGTCCATGACTTGATAGCACGAAAACTGTGTGAACGTAGCACATGGTGTTATAAAAGCTGGTGCATAGAAGTGTTTATTTTCATTTTTAATAAAAAATACTCTGAAAATGAAATTATTTCTTGTTTTGGTTGGCGTGTTCTGTCTCGGTAAGTTGCTTATGATAATTTTACAACTGAAAACAGATTACAAATCCAATATTTTAGTTGAAGTCGGATCAGCAACTCAATATTCTTAATGTGCCATGATTTGAAATGAAATTGTGTAGCAGAAAGTAGGATTACAACTGGGCTGAAGGCCAATTAGATGCTTGATATTTGAGACTGGTTTCCATGCTCAGTTTTATAAAGTGGGGCACTGATCAAGTGAGGCGGAATATCCAGTTGTTCCGATCTTTTTCACATCTTTAAGAACATTAGTCATTGGGGAATTTAATTTAAATGTCGATTCAACGTAAAATTTATACCATTTAGCAAGCAAATTTTAATTATGGCCCGGATTTACCATCTAAGCCACCGAAAAGAATAGGGTATAACAGGCAAGGAACTTATTAATGAATTGTAATTTGCGGGGATTAAAAACATATTAACAAGTCATTTGTCCCGGATTTTCCTGACTTTCACAAGATCTGATATCGGTTATGAGATGAAGAAGGCTAGTAAGTAGTTAAGACATTTAGCTTTTGCTTAAGCGGCACAATAGGTATGTTACCTAGACAACTTTCAAATGGAGTATCGTATTTGTATTGTCAATGTTTATTACTTTTAGTTACTGTATAGAACTGGAAACCGAATAAGATGTTTTGTTTATCTCAACCTAATATAAATTTACACCTTCAAACAGTGCGATTTCTGTTCATCCCAAAAGATTGTATGCATATGCCGGTAAAAATGGAACCTTTGAAGCGTTATTGTAAGATTTAAAAGCATTCCATGATAAGATACGGATGGTCACGAGATAAAAATGGATTTGCCTTAAACGAGAAAACAATGAGCTCAATACTGAACTAAACAGAATATAATTTTGACAGGAGATCTGAGAATATAGATCCTGCATATCATAGAGAACCCCAAAGGTAAATATTAAAAAGGAGGTGGTATTTCCTAGGTGTGAATATCCAAATTTATTGAAACCACCAATCTTTAAAATTGGCCGACATATAATAATAAAAACAAAAGTAATTTTAGAAACCATAAAGCACATATTCACTCCGTAAAAGAAACAACAGTGAAGCTAGAAACGGAAACGCCCGCACACTGATATTTATAAAGACTTTTGGTGCAAGAAGGTTTAATATTAACAAAAAACATCCTACGCTAAAAACAAAACAAAGGAACAACAACCGTATTCATGCGAGTATGAAAACATTGCTCATAACATGGATATGTACTGACAATAATATGTATTATATATTTCTGCAGCATATGTGTTTGCTGAACAATGTAACAGGGATCAAGAATGCCGTGAGCATCACATAACCCACTGTCACAATAATACACACGCAGTATGTAACCACGGATGGTGCGAGTGTTCACCGTGTAAGTAGCTTTTCACAATTACACACTAGTACATCTTTGAAACAAAGAAAAATATGCAAATATCAGCAATGGCCACACCCAGTAGACACAGCCTACCAACACAGCCACATGAAGTGAGGAACATATAAACATGTAAACGTAAATTATTTTTATAAAGTTTGCTTTAGCACCAAGTCAATCACACACCATTGTGAAATCTACTGTTTTATTTTATTTAAAGAAATTGCGTTTCGAATTTCTTTAAGTATATATGCTAATGGACACTCATAAATTTGTTGTAGATTTTATATATCTGAAATGAGGACATTTATATGCATTTAGACGACAATCAAAATTCAGAAACCGGTTTTAAGTACAGGCGATATACAGTAGGCAACATTTTAAGGTCGTAACTTCAGGCGTATAAAAGATGTTGTGGAAAACCATACCGAACAAGAGTTTTGTCGATAAGAATATCATTAGGTAATTTATCGAGGGGCCCCCAGTGTACATATAGTCTTGAGTGGCAGTCGTGCAAGGATTTGACCATTTTTTCAGAATGTTTAATTTACGTTGTACACATATACCCGACACTTTTAGGATTCTCAGTCTTTATTTTCACACGAAATAATCAATGTTTATAACTAAATAATAGCAAATGCAAAAGTCAATTTTAAATGACATTTATCGGATGCTGACTTCCATTTTTGATATTTGGCTTTTTTCGCAATTACCAATTTATCCTTATTTAACACCTGTCATATTCTAAATAAAGCCAAAAGCACATTATAATTACTGTGTACTAAAATATGTGTCTGTATTGTTATAAAAATCATAGGCATTTAAAGAAAAATTGAAACAAATAAATTGTACACAACTAAATACAGGAACAAAAATATTCTTGTAGCTAAGCAAACTATGAGTAGTATATTATTCTTATTAAAAATGTCATTCTTAGATCAATAAGAACCCATGTGTACAAATAGACCAACAGTTATTTTAATAACAAGGAACACGTAGCATATCTCGCTTGAATTCCATGATATAAAATAATGAAAAGTTAAGAACGCATTTAAATAGTTGGATAGGGAACTTTGAACGCATCCAATCACGCCAAAAATCATTTATAATTGAACATAAGATACCTTTCTCCGTGACATGACCCATTGAACCCTTTCCTACATATATACGCATTTTTACGCATATGCGACCAGTGTAGATCCAGATCAGCCGGCACATCCATGCCGTCTGATCAGGATCTGCACTGGTTGCATTTTGGTCAGAAATAACCTAACGAATAAAAAAGCGAACAGTTTAGATCCTGATCAGACGGCACGAATGTGCCGGCTGATCTGGACAAAACTGTTCGGCCTTAAAGGTGTATCTATGGACGAAAGGGTTAACTCTATTTTATAGGAAATATTTCTTTTGTAGTAAGAGCATGCATTTCAAAAGACGACTGTGCAACTGAACATTGTGGTCAAGGGACCGCTTCACATTGCGTTGATGGATACTGCCATTGCCAGTGATCAAGTTGTACTTGACTAACTTTCGTTTGTTATTTTGCATTAAACACATATATAATACACTAGTTACAGTATCGATCTATTTGTTTTGGCGATTAATGTCCAGGTGTTCCCAAAGGGCATTATAAAAAAATCGGCCCTCCTCAAGGGCCAATTATTGATAACCAGCCCGCTTGACTTGTCACGGTGTCACACTGTTTTCGTTTTTGCTTTTCAGTCAGTCTCAGTATCAAAGACTGTTTTGGCCTCAATGTTTAAATATAAACATCTCAACAGATAATGTGTTTCATCCGCTCTGTAGACCTTTAACAAAGTGAACTATGCATATCAGGAATGATCACATCCAGCAGATAAGTTGTAACGACATTTTGTTAACTGACAAAAAAACGCCTGTTTTAACTAAACCCTTTATTCTGAGTGACCAAAAGTCAAATTGAATAGAAAATGCCAGTGAAATATCCTGATTTGAAACACTATTTTTCTTTTTTTCATTTATTTCTCCATCACTTCGGTCTGAACCTTTTTTTGAAGATAAAGAAGCTTGCAGCAGCGCTAGTGTAAGAATGAAAGACACTATCATCTATCATTACAGACTCATACCACGGTAAACACTTCTAGCAGAAACATTTAACAGCCTCCTATTCTGTCCTAATGATTATGGAATGAAGTCTTCTTTATACAAAATAAATATTTAACGGAGGGCGATTTGGACGGTTTGAAAACAACATTAACAACCAAACAACAACAGCAACAGCAGCAGCAACAACAAAAACAACAAAACATTTGTTAAATTATGCCCGAGATTAAACTTAAAGGTGTAGTTCTATGCATTGTGTCGTAACCCACATCAAAGTACAGTTAAACCTGAATTAAGCAGCCTCCTAAGGGAGTGGCAAAAAGTTGCGGCTAATCACAGGTGGTTGTTTAAGTCGGGTAAAATTAAAACAAATTGTCAGTTACGTACATATTCATACTGGCTGTTTAAGACAGGTGGCTGCTGATTGCAGGTGGGTGCTAAGACAGATTCAACTTTATTCGTTTAATAATTAAACACGATCACATAAACCTTAAAGACTAGCGGTAGTGCTGATTTTATAAACATGCGTCTATATGGAAGGATATTAAGGTACATGTTTGCATTATAGACGACGTTAGTTGTGTGAGGAGAATGGAATTACTTTACCCATCAATGTTTTATTTGTGTTTCTTTATGTGTAAATTTTGCGCAGCTTGAACTAGAGTGACTGACATATTTATAAAATTATACCATGACCAAGACGTGTAAGATTTTAACATGCATTAAAAGACTTTTCCTTGTCTGTTTTCTTGAAACTGTCAGGTGTGTGAGGATGTTAGAATTACTCCAACTACCAACTTGTATTTGTTCGTTTAAAGAGTAAACTTATGTGAGTTCGATGTATCATTAAAATTAGTTTCAACAAAGAGTGAATGAATCTGGGAAATTCCGATGTGACAACACCATGTTAGATTTTCAATTAAATAATTTAAAAAAATAAATAAAATGTTTCTATTGCTGAGTGTTTAACTGACAATGTGTAAATCTTCAAAGCGTTTTGGACTTGAAAAGGCAAATTAACTAGCGACTTATTTAAAGTGTTTTACAAGTTTGGTGACCCGGAGACCTATCCTACTGATGGTAACGGTTGCTTACAAGACTGTGTGCACAAGGGTTTGAGGCTTCCTAATAACCTTTTGAAAGATCTTCAGGGCTGAATGTTATAAAACTGAGATTGAAAACCAGTTTAAAACCTCAAGCATCTGATTGGCTGAAATGGAGACCAGTCGCCATTTCAGCCAACCAGATGCTTGAGATTTGAGACTGGTTTTCATGCTCAGTTTTATAACCTTGGTCACAGAACTCATCACTTTCTGTTATTTCTGCTCCTGCGATCTTGTTGTTTGATGCTCGGTTCTGTAAGGTTGGAGTTATTTCACCAAGACAATTTGTACTTGTTTTGTGATATGAGAACCTGTTGGGGCAAGTGTGAGGTTGGTGCACCCTAGAACCTGGTTTAAACCCCCGGCGGCAATTTGTTTTGCCACTGACCGTTCCAAGGCGGTAACTCCTCTGGTTCTCACTTTCGTTATTTGTTTGTGGCGTCCATTTTGAAACTGATTATTGTAATACCATGCTCTCTTTTCCTCTCTACTCTTTGGCTGTGTGGGGAGGCTGTGTATGCTGGATGTGGCCATTCCTGATATGCATTTTTCATTTTTTTTTCAATGACTGCCTGCTATTACTTAGCAGTCATTAAGAACCCGCTTAACAAGTGCACCACTAACATCAGTTTGAAACCAGTGTGACATATATTTTTAAAATTTCAATGAGATAAAGAAGTGGAAGATTTAATACAGTTATAATGTTCTTAGATGAGTCTCTGATTTAAAGACCTGTTTGAATAACTGTTAACTGTTTTATTTCCTGTGTGAAGATTAAGATCTTAAAATGACTTTGGCTGACACAAATAATTAATATTTTTACATGTACCTGATACCTTATATAAATGTAATTTGGCATTTTCTATTGTTTTCAGAAATTTAAAAAACGTCCACGTTCGCCAACTGTTTGGCTGTCAATAGTTTCGACTGTTTCCATCGCATGATCTGACTTCATCGAAGATTCACCCTTAAAAGCGAGTGGCAACTCAGCTTATTGGCGGTGTGACATTGTTAAATTGAGAAAGTTGAATTACGGTATTAACATATTTGCAAAACTATTTTCTTGTTCCTTTTTGTCTTCTGCAAGTACTGTTAAAATAGTAATTGGTCAGGAAATAAAACAGTTATTACTGTACGGTGTCGGGGATCATAGTGTTTTACCTCGGGCAACAGTTCAAACACTATTCCCTCCACCTCGGGCCAACAGTGTTACTGTTCCTAAATCACATATGAAATAATGTTTGACTTTAAATGACGAAATAGCCAGATATATAAACAATAACAGGCTACTGTTTGTCTTTGGTAACGGGGGATATTGCACAAGGCCAAATATGGTCGTAGGAAAGCCAACGATCTGCTGAACACCTTAAGACCATATCGGCAGAATCCAATATAACTCTATTTTGAATATTTGGCAAAATACGGATTTTTAACGTTACATTTGCGACGGCGCTCTTAACTTCAAACTTTCTTTTTTGAAAGTGTGTACAGTTATGTCCCGATAAAATAATTTAGGCTTTTCTTTGTTCACAAACTTTTAAAAACAGTCCTTCAACGACCCCATCACAGTGACCCCAGTCCACCTCATTGCAAGATTTAACAAATTTCAAAACAATTCCTCTCCACAGCCCCGAAAGGTAATAGTTTTCATAGTCATTGGTATGTAAACAAATTAAAAGTTGTCAACCGTCTCTTTTCCAACTTAAGTTTGACTCGTTACTCAAGTTGTGATTTACTTCATGTGACCTGCCATTTCGACTCGATCATGCTGTGTTTACCAACGGGCTCTTTATTGTATTTATATGATTCATTTGAAGTTTAAACAGAGACATATTTATTGGTATTTTGTAAAAAAAATATATGTTTTGTAATGTAGATGGGCCAGTCAGACACAACTACATATAAGTACGTGTTGACATTAATTTCCAATTTATAAGCAATGAAGAGCAAAACGTTTATTTGCACAGAAGTTTGTATTCGCATGAAAATATTAAGAACTAACTTAAAAGACAACGTGAGTAATCCCACTTGTTTTTGCTGTTTGTGATGGTGTTTTATTGTGAAAGAAATCAGGTTATAAACTCGTGCTATATTCCACTCTACGTTTTAGACGTGTAGGGGTGTTGTGTTACCCGATTTACCTATTTCATCTTTGTATTTTTATATCCATCATCCGATACAAAATGTTCATGGGAATTTCTTTGCTGAAAAACATCACATTTACTTTTATAGCACAGTAATCAAAGGGAGTCTGCTTTCTGTCATAATTATCATTTCTTTGCTTGCCTAATTCCATTGCTGATTGAAAAGCGTGTGTTGTTAAACAAATCATTAACGTTCGTTATGATTTCTTTTGCTAAGACGGAAAATAACCTATTAATAACCTATAAAGAATGTATCTATATAGAAATAAGTTTGGCGTAACAGCCGCATGAAAATATTGTTTTATTACTTCGACAGGTAAAAATGTGAGGAAAACAGTGTGTAAAATGTTCTTAGTTAATTACTTGTAGATATTTTCATTGAGCAATATAAAGGACTCAAACTAAATCTTGGCTTTCTCTTCTTGTATTCAATATGTTTTTGAAAATGCCAGTATTAAATCTATAGTCTATGTTTGGAACAATGAAAAAGAAAAATCATTACGGAAAACATTAATGATTATAAACTAAAATTGATGAAATAAAACATAACATAACGTAAACATGGTGGCAAATAGATAACTTTTATTCAAAAGTGTTAAAGGTATACATGACCCATAGGCTAAAACAGTCAAACTAAAAGCAACATCACAACAACAGCTAAACGTATCCGGGACAATGTAGATAAAATACAAATAGAATCAATTATTCAACAAAACTTGTTTGTCATTTAAACATGCGGATGATGTAGAGATCGATGGATGTGCGATAAATTTACATACAACTGCAGCTGGTTGAGTCATAGTCATCGAAAAATAATTGTGGAAAAGGTAGGTATAACTAATTGCAGAAAAGAATAGAATTAATCGTTAATAACACAAAGATGTTTACATATAACGAAGGGATATATAATAGCAACCGAAATTCGATGGGTTTACGGTCATCAAAGAGTACATGTATGAAGAAACAAAAATAAAGAACAATAATATCAACAAAAGCACAATACAATAAAACAACGATAAACTATCAAATATTATTGGTCACATTTTATTTGCGCATAGACCTGTTAGGCCGGTATTCCATAGTTCCGTGATGCGTGATCCGTGTCCGCCTCCGTGTCCGCGATTTTTCAATCACCAAAGATATCGTTGGGTATATTCAATACCTCCGTGTCCGTTCCGCGTCCGTGTTCGTGTCCGCGCCTTGGAACGAACACGGAGGTATGGAATATACATGTACCAACGATATCTTTGGTGAGTGAAAAATCGCGGACACGGACGATGACACGGACATGGATCACGCATCACGGAACTATGGAATGCCGGTCTAAGTGTGAATATAAAGAATAGTCGGGCCCTGATTGCGCGCTTACTGACTGCTGACTGATCAAATGACGATATGATTCATGAATAAGTTCAAAGTGCGCTACTTACCCGTGAACCACGCAGGTCTGTTTACGGGAAACGAATTGCTTTCTTTATCTACGTGGTCACGTGACAGTAAAGTGAAAGTGGGAAAATACGTAAATGTCATTGGTTTTAGGATAATTATGTAGTAACATTTTTTTTTCGGTTATGATCTCTATTAGACTCTATTTTTATCAGTATATATTTTTGTTCTGCGATTCTCAGAACAAAACAGTTATTAATTTCTTAGACGAGTCTTAGGTCGTAGATCTATTGACCTAGTATGCTGTTGAAACAAGGGGTATTCATCAATACCTCTTTTATGATCCTTTTTGTAAATAGGCGAAACAGTTCTTATTTTATTCTTCAGGTAATTCTATCTCTAAATTTGCCGGTTTGGACTCAAGTAGAGTAAGCCAGATTGTGTACTCAGTGAGGTATGCCTTAAAATCGCGAACTTTGTGATGAAAAGATAATCAGCAGCAATAATATTAAAGTAAAGCAATCACAGCAGTAATATTATGCCTTTTACAACAAAAAGTGAAATATGAATATCAGGAATGGTCACATCCAGCTGACACAGCCTCCCCACACCGCTAAAAAGTGTGAGGAAAAGAGAGCATGGTGTTACAATAATCAGTTTCAAAATGGACGCCACAAGCAATTAACGAAAGTGAGAACACGAGGGGTTACCGCCTTGGAAGTAGTTTACATACTTTCGAATCTTCACCTTAATGATACCCTTGCTTCTTCGTTTTCCAGCCAAACAGCGGTTCGCTACATTATATCAGTAGGACCCTTGTCGACCTTTAATTTGGTACATAAAGCGATTGTCCAATCATTAGTTAATTTTGTCACAGACATTTGAGCCAGCGAAAAATTGCGACCTCGTTCTGTAATGACCATAACTTTTCTTATAATGCTTTGAAATTGTATAATAAATTTGAAATTCGAGATAGTAACACGAAACATATAATGTTTTGATTTATCCAAGTGTCTTCTTTATATCAATAAGCGTTAAGTCGAGAAATTAGCGACTGTCTAAGATATGTTAATGGAGAAGAGACAATTCAACAGGCTATCACTGGCATAGTGCAGTGTATTCAATTCATTTTCGACTCGTCGCGTAATTTTGTATAACTTATATTTCATGCTAATAAAGACCTTAAAAACCCGCCTAAAGCATCAGCTAGGCCCTGATCTAATATCATATAATTATTTAATCATTAAGCAGCAGTAAGGTAATAACAAAAACTCATCAAACACACAGTATACAAAAAAGTTCGTTTACAATGTCTTTGAATGTTGGTGAAAAACGGCAGCTTACTGATAATGTAGGTTAAATGTCGATGAAAATGCTTTTTAACAGGAGTACCGTGCTCTTTATCTGATCAAAATTGGTCCATTACTTACTACTGAATTACGAAGAAATATACAAAAAACCTATCTGAAGCGATTGATTTTATGTGTGCACGACATTCTAAAAGTCAGGTGGTATAGCCACCCTGAGTATATCTCAGGCTAGTAATCTATGAATTTTATGAATATAACATAGTTTGAAAAAACATAAATCTGCATATTAAAACATTTTGTATGACAATAAAAATAATGTTTAAGTTTGCACAAATCCTTAAATACGAATAAACTAAGACATACTACGCACATAGTAACTTTTGGATTTACAAATTAATCCGGTCATCGCAAAATATATAAAATGTTACTATTTTCGAAATTCTCATCAGGATATTTCAGGTAAGTGTTTGTTCCAGTTTTGATCGACCTTTACCAGATACCAGGTAAATCACATACAGACAGTCATAAATTAATATTCCATCATTCTGTAAATTCACAGATATTTAAGGTCTGAATAGTTTAAGACTGAAACATCAAAAATGATAACAAACAAATATAGTTGATGGTGCATAAGTTACAAGGACATGTTTACTAAGCATATTTATATGTGGAAATAGATGAAAAGGGAACTTTGAAGACCCTCGACCACGACAAATATGAAAATATTGCAGGCTCGGTTTGATTGAGCCTTTTATGGGCAGTAATGGAAATGCTTTTTACTGCCCACGCCGCCTAGCCCCGGGTTGAGCGCAACTCAATATTTACACTAATAAACAGTACAATTTTGATCCATCCCAAACGATGGTATGCATATGGCAGTGAACATGGGACCTTCAATGCGGTATTTTCAGATTAATACCATTCCATGTTCAGCGGCGTATGGTCCCCAGATAAAAGAATGATTTTGCCCTAAACGAGAAAACAATGGGCGGAACTAAACAGAATAGAATTTTGAGAGGGGATCTTAGAATATAAATCCTGCATATCACAGACAACGCCAAAGGCAAAATTTAAAAAGCAGGCATTAACAGCTTTTATTTTATGCTTTTCAGTGAATTATAGAATTTTCCCGGTGAAATAAAAGTGGTATTTCACTGTTTTCAAACAGTGGAATATCATTTTTATTTTCACTGATTTATTCATGTTGGTACTCAAACGCACATAACATACCAAATCACTGGAAAAGGTATCTTCGGTCATTTTAGTGATATTTTAGTTTTAACTAAATTTAGAGAGAACTTATAACTATAAATCAAATTCTAATAACTAAAATGTGATTTTGTTACACATGTTGACAATAAAATGGTCATTTTACCGCGAAATGCATAATAAATAATGTCGTCAGCTCAACTTTATAACGTCATTTCAAAGATTGACGTCAACTGTCCGAATGTACATTTTCCCGTGACGCGCCCCAAATGAGAACGTTTAGAAAAAGGGCTCAAATTTGTATACTTGACGTCATGACGTCACGTAATAAACAAGCGGATTTGGCGCCATTGCTTGCAACTCTTCTGACAAATTCACACAAATTTTGCACTAAACGCATAAAATAAAAAGAAAATTTGTTTTTACCAGTGAAAGATAAAAATATATTTCATTCGTGAACTCCGGAATTATGTATTTTCACTCGTAGCTTCGCCACTCGTGAAAATACGAATTCCGGAGCTCACTGAGTGAAATATATTCCTATCTTACACTGGTAAAAACAAATATCCTCTATGTATTTAGATACCCGCCGTTTTGCTTGACAATGCTATAAGCTAATTATGTTTTATATGTTTGCGTGCTTTTGCATGCAACATTGTCGAGTTGATGGGTGGGTTGGAGTTATTTCACCAAGACAACTTGTACTTGTTCGTTCATAAGAGAACCTGTCTGGGCAAGTGTGAGGTTGTTGCACCTAAGGACCTGATTTAAATCCTGATTGGCTAATTGTTTTGCCACTGACAGTTCCAAGGCGGTAACACCTCGGGTTCTCATTTTTGTAAATTGTTTTTGTTTTGCTGTATACTTTGAAATTGCTCATGCTTTATTTCCTATCTACCTGTTAGCTGTGTTGGGAGGCTGTGTCTTCTGGATGTGGCCATCCTGATATGCATATTACCCTTCTTTGAACAGTACTATAACATGACATTGCAACGACTTGGATTTTCAAGTCTATATTTACTGTATATTTTCATTTACTTGAAATTATGATTTCCGTAACTTTCAAAACTAAACAAAATGCTCTATTAACAATTACTTTTTTTCAATTTTGAAATAAAAACAACAACAACAACATTGCCACCACCACCAACAACACGGTATTATTACAAAAGCATTTGGTAATTTATGATTGACGATATCTGTTCAGACTTATTAAACTGCTCAGACGATCTGTAAGTTAATTGACAGTTTGTGTGTCAATGAGGTTATTCCAAATAAAATTACAATTTTGGAACCTAAAATTTAGATCAGAGAGATATGTACATGTTTATTATAAACAAGAAATATCTTTAAAAAAGATAACGGCGTTGATGGAAAAGATTTATATATACATGTATATAAGAAAGAAAGAAATACAGAGAGGCAAAGCAGACACAGTTTAGTTATTTTATTTTATTTGTTATAGCTGTCGACGAACCCTCCCTGCTTTCTTAGTATGACTTAGAGATTAAGCGACCGAATCATGACAACTCATAAATTTATTGAAAGTCGATTAAAGATACTGAAGCAAAATATTCAGTTTCAATAAAATACCTCGTGTAGAGTGAGAATTCAAGATGAATAAATGTCCTTGAAATTTAATAAATATAAATAATAACAGCCTGTTACAAGAGCGAAATCTACAAACTTTTACGTATATTAACTTTAAAAAAAGTGTCCGTCCTGAGTATTGAACCCGGGGCCTCCGCTTGAGAGGCGAGAGTGTTAGCCACTACACTACAATAAACTTGTATTTCGTACTTGAAATTAACAATCACTATCAAAGGAACTAGAAAGGAACCAGTAAGAACTAGGAATATCTACACTTCTCTTTCGTTTTACACTGTGTATTGTATGCAAGTGTTTACCTGACACCCAAGAATATTCCATATAATATTGTATTTAAGCCATCAATATTGACTTAACTGGTTACTTAAATCGTAAATATGTTTTTCCTCCAATACAACGCCCACTAACAACCAATCGAATTAATCTATTTGATTTTTCCGCTGCATAATAATAAAAATCCCACTAGATACCTCTCCACCCTGCTAGATGCCTCTCTGGTGTAAATAGCTACCAATCGAAATAGTTTATTTCATTTTCCCTCTGCATAATAAGAGAATACGAGTATTATTTACAACATTTCATTGGTCGAAAAACTAGGTCAAAAGTGAGCTTAGACAGCTAACGCCGAAAAATAAGGTATCCTTTCATACATTTTTAAGACAAGTTGCTTTTCGTTGGGAATTCAGTATGTTCATGTTTTCTGTCACGTGACTCAAAACGTCGCACAGCTCATCATATAATATATATCAAAATATTTATTTAAAAAAATTGTTTTGACAATTATTCATTTTTGTACTCTTGATAATATGAATGATACCACTAGGTTTGTTTTATATCGTAGAGTTGAGTTGAAGATAAAACTTGTGTAGCTCATGTTACAAAAATACGCCCGAAATCCAGACTGATGATATATCACATGTTTTCAAGTCTCAACGTCACTTGAAATAATAGTGGAACGTTTTGAGTCTGGACTATAACTGCGCCATGTATATACATATTTTAAAAAGTAGTGCACAAATTTGTAACTATTCAAGATCATGTATCCAATATTTTTCAAGTCTATGAAGATCACATATTAAAATAATAATATTTTGTTTCCAGTCTACAATATCATGCATGAGGTGTAGTGAATGTTTGAAATTACGTGTATCAATCAAAGATTGATCAATATTATGTTGCATTTAGATAGGAAATAAAAGAAAATTAACAACCTACAGGATTTTTATAATGTCAATGTTTCAAACTTAGTATTTTAGTTTTATAGCTGAATTCTGATAAGTTTGATGTAAACCTAAATTATTTAAAATAACATTCTGAGTCACATATTTGAAGCACAAGTATTTATCAAAAATGATATTGTAAAACTTATCCAAATTTATTTAATCTTGAACTAGATAAGAGAGAGTAGCTTTATCATATAATGATGTAGCCGATTATATTTAAATTTAATACTATGAAATGTAGTGTAGACAACTGTTCATAGCTATCGCTTAATATTGTGCTGAACATACTAAAATTAATCAGGCTTTCAATATTACTTAATTTGTTAGGCTTTCAGTATAGGCTAAAGAATAATTCTGTTACCGACCATGTGTATTAGTGTTTTTTATGACCAGTGTTCCATTTGAGAAAGTTAATTCTGTTCTTCCTTGTTCATATACTACGGACTCGAAAAGCAAACCTTTAATATGTAAATTAAAATGCCCAGAGCTCACTTCCTTCTGAATAGCTAAAGTCATTTTACTTAAAACAGATTCATTTTCGGAAAATATTTCGTCGGCTGTCTTCCCTGGAATATATCTGAAGTGAAGTATCAAGTCAAAGCGCAATGTGTACGCCATGCTTGTCGTAGATCGCCGAACGATGACGTCATTGGAGCTTCTTTTTCTCCTCCTAGCAACGGGTCCACACGTGATACCAACATATTTGGCTTGGCATTCTGGGACATCCCGACATTCTTCGTGATATACAGAAGCATTTAACGCCTGGACAAAGTTCTCTTGGATTTGTTTCACGGTTTCTATAGAATGATTGCACTGTCCGGTGAAATAGTAGTAAATTTTATTTGGAAGATTGATAAAGTCGGTATCAAATGCTCCTGAAAAAACACGAAGCAAACTTGTTACATATAGGAAGGTGCACTGAATCATAAATGAAATCTGTTTTGTAAACTACCGTTTTTATTGAACACAATATGGGTAATTAAATTAATTTTATTATTTAAACAAAGTTCAAGCATTAAAGTCTAACTTACACCGCTGAACATGGAATGGTATTAATCTGAAAATGCCGCATTGAAGGTTCCATGCCCGCCGTCATGAATATTATGCACACCATCGTTTGGGATGGTCTATTGGTGTAAATATTGAGTTGCGCTACGGCCTCGGGCCAATATGACTACCCTTGGCCCAATAAGAACGCCAATATGAATTCACTTGATTAACAACATTATATTACAAACTGGAAGTGTATGTAATGAGACAATACAAGACAAAAGGATGATAAGCTGTTGCAAGTAACATCTCATGACTAACTACATCAAGGTTACATGTGACAGACGATCTCATACCGCATTCGCGATATACGATGGACGTCGCACTCACGATATACGACTGACAGACGGACGATAGACTAACGATACCCGATACTAATTATTTTCTTTATACGTTATACAATACGATCGTTGCATTTGTTTAGTTTTAATGTAAACAACAAATCTGACAAACAAAACAAATATATTAATTATTAAGCACTTTTTGTTGTTATCAGCAACAAAAAAAATTGATAAATATTTTCTTTTCTTATAAGCGTGCAGTTAAATAGAACAAATTTATTATATATTATCCGCTGAATTATCAGCGTCCATAACAACGCGCATTGTATAACAGTGTATATTGTTAAAGAAAAAAACCTTTATTAGACATTTTCTTTTCAATTTCATAGATACAAATGTACTCGGAGTATTTTTTTCGAAACAGCACATGTATTTTTTTTTGTTAACACAAAACAATATTTCGTAAAAACAAAGCAGTATGAAACATGTCACGTCAGGGGCTTCATTTATAGCTCACACTAGGTTGTTCCGTGATCGTTAAACTTTAATGACTACTAAAGTATTAATCCAACCTGACATTTTCTGTATTCCGCGTATACGCAAAAAGTACGCATGATGTTTGAAAATGTTGCTGCCTTACACCAATATCTTGATTGTGATTTTGCGATATCAAACATCAACACAATGGAGAAGGCAACGTTTTGAAGAAATCTTATGCGCATAGTTCAGTCAGAAAGATAATCTCATACACAATCCAATCGTGGAACTAAGGTATGTTTGTCGTCCGTCATCACGGTATGTACCCAGATAATGAGAATCGCGGATAATGATAGATTGTGAGAATAATGATAGATCGCCAGGTCGGAGGAAAACCATGGAGAGGTTAGTTATTGTATGAATTTCGTGTTATTGTGATCTAATACTTATCTTTTACGATAGATAACAATCAAGCGATGTCCTAGCCTTCCTGTCATACCCATACATTTGGAATCGGCCTTCAGATAAAGTAAAACAAAGGAAAATGATCACGCAACATTCCAGATTTCTACAAAAAACTACATATTATGCCCAATTAAAATAAAATTAAACATGTTTTTTTGTTTGCGACACTGCTATCTTTATGAAACACCAGCTCTAGTGACAAGATAAATGACCCATTTATCTTAATGATCTCCCGAAAATGCATAATTTCTTTCTGTCCCGAAGGCATCAACAAAGAACTAACCCAAAGCCTCTTAATACACGGGTTAAGCGAATCTGTATTTTTTGGTGATAAATACATTAGTTAATTACTATAACTATTATGGTCTAAGATGCGTATTCACGTAATGGGAGCCAACCGTTATACATAAGAACGCTTTTGAGAGTGGCGTCCTTGGCCAATTGGGTAGTTACTGTTAAAAACTGTATCAAATAAGTAGCATGATTTAGTTGTGGTTTATATTATTTGTGCCAATATGCAAAACTTAGGCCTATAATTGACGTAAAAGAGCGAATTTCGCAGAAATTTTAGTCTAATAAGTACATGTCTTGATCTGGTGTGAGAGAAATTTATTTGAGTAACGCTTACTGTGTTAGAAGATACTACACATCAAAGTGCTGTTTAAGTTTAAATGCATCGTCAGAGTTAGCTAGATAAAACAGATAGCCAATAAATAGTAAATTTTATGCATGCATAAATTGTCTGTTTGTCTGTGTTTAAGTTAAAATAGCACCGAGCCGGAAAATGATTTGGCTAGTGTTGGTGGTTACAAAAGCAACGCCCGAGATAAAAACCACATCACCTGCTAGAGTCTAAAAGATCTATTCATGAAAGTGAAGATAAATAATAAATATTTTAGATATTAAATCGCGAGATACTACGATATTCTATTGGGGACATCGTTGTTTCTCCTTTCGACCTCTTGAGCGAGATCACAAATCAACGATGCTAGATCGCTTTGGCGATGCGTGGTCGCGAAAATACGAATCGAGGTCACGAAAGTACGAGGACGCGATGATAATATAATAGCGTGTTTTCGTGGTCTTGACGGCCTAAGGTCTGGACATCAAAAACGTGAAAAAGCAGGCGAGAACGCGATACATTGACGCTTAGTCGCGAAAGTAAGCTGCCAAGACCCGATTTAAATATCGCATTCTCGCATCGTACTTTCGCGACCGCGCATCGTGTTTTCGCGATCTCGCATCGTTGTTTCGTGTTCTCGCCGAAGATGTCGACAGCGACAGTGCTAAACAACGATGGCCTCAATGGAACACCGTACAATACGATTTGTCATTGTAACGTTTTAATTTGATTTTAAAGCTACGACCAAAAACGTCATAAATACAATGAAAAGATGCATATGTTTTGTAATGATCACAGTGGATAGCAAAAAAAGACTATATACAAGAGTTATTAAAATAAAATATTTTTTTCTGAACATTTCAATTAGGAGAAACACTAAAACTCCACAATTATTCATTTCATGAATATTTGAATTTCCCATTATCAACCGAGCGAATCCCCATTATCCAATTTGCTTCAGGTGCCTCAGAAAAAAGATGCTTGTTAAGGAATATACTCATAATACGGGCTAAAGCTGGGTGGCATTGATTGTCGATGTTTGGGCTTTGATAACAGCAGTGTCGTTTACAAAAAACATGTTAAAATTTATTTTAAATGGGCATAATACGTAGTTTTTTGTAGAAATCTGGAATGTTGCGTGATCATTTTCCTTTGTTTTACTTTATCTGAAGGCCGATTCCAAATGTATGGGTATGACAGGAAGGCTAGGACATCGCTTGATTGTTATCTATCGTAAAAGATAAGTATTAGATCACAATAACACGAAATTCATACAATAACTAACCTCTCCTTGGTGTTTCCTCTGACTTTGCGATCTATCATTATTCTCACAATCTATCATTATCCGCGATTCTCATTATCTGGGTACATACCGTGGTCATTGTGTACTCGATATCACATATCAGCGGCACAGTAATTAAATCGATACGGTGTATGCAATTTTTGTGCACGCCATCTGACGTTGAAGTACGAAAAAACCGAAAAATAAAATTTAATGTGATTTGTACATGTATCAGAGAGCCACATCTAGATTAATGTGCAATCGTTTACACCCATTTATTTTCACTAAACTACATCTTTATTAAAAATCTATTTTTAATGATATTTAGTGGCACAATATGAAAAAAGTGTCCTAGGTCTTATTTTTCACATCTAAGTTGTTATTATGTTTGGAATTAACTTAAAATTATCTTTTATTTTTAATAATAATAATAATAATAATAATAATTTTAATAATAATAATAATACAGTTGATGTTATTTTGCAGCGAAATGCCTAATAAATAATGTCGTCTGCTCAACGTTATGTCGTCATTCCAAGGACGATTCAAAGATACCTTTTCTGGTTAGACTACAGTAATTCATTTCCCATAGACTCCCAGTAAATCTTCATCTCCTATTCTGAATTCGCTATTGGGTCAAGGCCTTAAAATCTTACTTTTTCAAATAAAACTAAACTAGAGACATCATAAATACACAATAAAAATATAGCATAACCAGTAAACTTTTTCGCGACATGCACTGGAATACCACCACCCTCAGCTATGCGCCACTTTTAGTTTCACTTTGTTCAAAATATGACCCATTTGTAAAGATAAAAAATTTCATACAATCATAATAAAAATGCAAATGTTTTGTTTCAACTTCTTCTTTACACTGTGTATTTTCACACAGCTATTTAAAAATTTTTATTCTACTTTTGCAATTTCAACCATTCACAGTGTTACTTTATCTAATGGTCCGCACAAACCCTAGACAAAACTGACTGGTTCCCGAGCCAACTAAATTACTGTATCTTACCTTCTCATGATGCGCCCAAGGAGGTAGTAAAGAGTTTGTAGCCATAGATGCGAATTGGCCCCGGTCAAATTTGAAGATAAGAGGTAAGTGGGCAAACTGTAAGCTTCATGGCACTTTAAAATATTTTTAGATGCTATATTTGCAGTTTCACATGTGTAGCTAGGATCCCCAAAAATTGCCTGACATGCTCTTTTTGACCTTGACACTTTCAGTGTGAGGCAGGTGCTTGGAAATGCGAAACTAATACATTTCTGGCTCTGCCTTCAGTTTAACTTGCAATTCTCAAGGGGCATACAAACAAGTGTGAGTAGTGCAAAATCTAGGTGGTTATGGTATATTTTGAGTGTGATTTAATGAAACAGTATGGATTTTACCATGTGTGAGTGGCAAGCATTTATTTTGGTCGTTGGCAATAAGAGAGCTGTGAACTGATGAATGTTTGAAATTTTGCCTCGTCGGCCGACCAGTTTTCGCTTCCAGAATTTGAAAGTTAATGGTGCTTAAAATTCAACTGATATGTTTTGAATATAATTTTGCTTTGTTTTCATAAACTGAATGTCATTGTGATGTCAGTCATGTGCCCTTTCTGTTTCAGGTATGTGCTAGTAGGGAGCAAGTGGACTTGTCGTGTCGGCTGTGATTCTTCAGTTTTGCGATATATCAGAATAACCGTTTACTGCCGCCCAATATATATACTAAAGACTCAAAATCGTATCGTATGAAAGTTCTGGAATGTCTTATTATCGTTGCAGAATAAATGATGCATAACTATAAAGCACTTACTATTACAATTTGGAACAATGCTGGTCGGCCGCCAGATTCCATCATATCTTCCGCAAACAAATATCCCGTCTCGAATATTTGGAATATCATAACCAGACTGACACTGTAGTTGACAGATCTGACCATGTGTCCATTCACTGCAAGCTAGAACCCCGTTTCTGGGCTCCCGCAGTGCATCCCTAGAACAGTTCGTTTCTGTAAGAGATATTCAAGTTATATGCAAGTTATATGTTGTTCTTGTACAGGTAAAAATATTTTCACAAACATTTAATTATCGTATTTCTCACTACATATAAACATATTGCTTGATGTCATGTTATAATCACTTTATAAGCCGATTTCGTAAACCGGGTTCAATTAACAGGATACAAATACAGTTCAACCTGTGCTAAAGACCACCTGTAAACTAAGTCCTACCTTGGATAAAGATCACATTTTATTAAACCCGCTGAATTTCAGTTGCCTAATATGTCTAACGCTGTCTGATCATGTGGCAATTTTAGCAATAATTGTAACAGTTAACTATTCTGAACATGCACAAGCTTAGTCATTTAAAATATCATTTATGAACACGTGACTAACTGAGCTATTGAACAATTTGTATGCGAACTGTTCCAAGACGGTCACTCCAATGGTTCTCTTTCGTTAATTGTTTGTGGTGTCTAATTTGAAATTTTTATTCTTACATGCTCTTTTATCCTCTCTACTTTTTCGCTACGTGGGGAGGCTTTTTTTCTGAGTGCGGCTCAGACAATTAAACTGATTACCAAGTATGCCTGATTCACCAAATCTTAAATAAACAGAAAATACTTTGCCTCTGCAAAACGGAGGAATGTCGTTTTCGTCCCATTTCCAGTAAGGTTGTGGAGGAAAGCTGTCGTTGTTAACTACACAATATATAAGGTTAGCTCCTCCATTCGGATATCCCGACTCACAGCCAAGTGTACAGTTAGCGCCAAAACGATATCCTAGGGCACAGTCGTAAGTCAAATTGTCACCTCCCGCAATGTTAAGTGTAGGTGGGTCGCAAAATATTCCTTAAACATAGAATATGATTTAATGCAACAAATTTAAATAAAATTTCCCTACATGACTACATTTAATTCGATTGTTGGTATAGATAAAAGCTAAAATAGCGGTCCTATCTTAAAATCACTTTTTGCTCCGTCATTTTATTGATGTTTTAATCATCCTTTGAAAACGGAGTCATAAAGAAGTAGTTACTGAATCGATTTTCTTATTTTCCCTACTTAATCGTTGATTGAGCAGTATACTTTATGTTAAAATGTTGCGCCGGTAACGAGAGATTCTTTTTGTACATCTTCGTATTTCTATTCCGCTCGCACGTTGCTTATTGATTCCGAAAAGTAGAAAAACGCATTATTTATGTTGTTGTGAAACAGGTTGTACATACTTTCGTTTGCACTTTTGTCAGTTTCAAGGTTTGAAAAATGACACAGTCTGTACAATTGATAGCATATTGAAGCTATTTATATTTCAGTTTATTTCAGATACTTACTGAACACCTCAGCAGTAAACACGTGTTACTGGCCATTTGCATGAACAGAAACTTCCTTTAGGCTTGTTTGGAATTAGTTAAGGAATAAAAACTCATTAAAGTTTCAGTTCTATATAACGTTTTTTGTAAATATGTATTCTTGTCCATTTCGGACTAGAATACACAATGATATTTTCCAAACATTTCTGAGCGCCTGGGCATGCAACTCCTAACAGACTCCATTTGTATCGAAATCCACTTCAGGCGTACACAATATGTAACCCCATGAGGTGGTCTTTTTTCTTCTGTTGCGCGCTATGTTTATTGTTTAGGTTTTTAGTATTTAGGGTTGTTATCTTTTTTTTTTACTAACCCAGGAATATAAACTATATTTTACAAAAAAATGGGAAAATAATATTCTTTTCGTGAAAAACTAATCGTTGCCTATGTTTGCCACGAAGGGAAAACAATATTTGAAAATATATAGAAAATATTAAATGCATCATTTTCGAAACCGTACTTGAAAGAAGTATCTTATAAACATGAACAATGTGGCGTTTATAAAAATTGAAATTTTATTAGAATAACTAGGATTATTAAAAATATAAAAATATTCCATCAGAAGCAAATGCCTTCAATATTTGCAGTTACCTTTGACATGAACTTGGAATGCGCATGATTCTCCAAAATTGTTGTTGCTATCAACAATAGTATAGTTGATTGAGTAGGAGCCTGCCTGAATACGTTCACCCGGAGAATATCCATTAACTTCGACGATTGTAACACTTTCATTTGAATTGTCAGTTCCTTTCGGTTCATTCCAATCTACTTTAGCCGTGGAGTCAACCGAATCCACGTAAACTTCAATATCACGTGGACATTCCCCCATCAGAAATCTAGGAGGCATGACATCTGAAATACAGCAAGAACATGTTGATGATTAATATTATTACTAATATCAGGCAATTAACCCATTTTTAAAATTATCAATTAACATTTTAAATCTTTAATTATTATGAACACTAATTGCATCCTATGATTGTTCAGCGTTTCTTGACTTTACTGACTTCATTTAGTCTAGCATCCCTGTTACCTGGCTGGATTGTTAAAATTGAAGAACGTGTACAAAAAATAAAATAATTTTTACACAAACATTCAAACTTTAACCGGATTGATCTGCTAAGTAAATTATTGTGACAGTCAGGCATAAATTGTTACCAACGCAATGCGGAACTAATTCCCATTTTCCATTTTCGTTGCATGCAATCTGAGGATTTCCGTCTACTTCATAACCATCTTCACAAACGACGACACACTTGCCATTATATACGACGGAATTATTTGTACAGCTTACATAACCATGGTTTATCACTATATTTTCACAGGGCATAGCTGAAAAACAAACCTCCATAAATAGAACTAAGCCAAATCTTAAGAACAAGTGTCTCAAATGAACTTTTTCACATTTCAACTGGTTTTAAGCAAACGATAGCATTCATATATTTTCCTTCCGACTTTAAAAGTGTATGTATTTATATACATGTGTTTATTTAAAAACTCGCTTTGATTGAGCATGTTCATGGTATTGGAAAAGGATATTAATGTACTTTCCGCCTACCCCGGTTTATACGCATACCAGTGACCGGCCGTCACAGTAATATACTACTAAACATTTGATAAGGCACACTTTTGCAGTTTGTAATTTATTATTTTTAGAAAAACATTTTCAACAGTTTATGGTACATTAGGTTTTGTTTGTTTTGTTATTTGATAAAACCGATAAATAAGTCATCTGAGTTGAAGTATTGAACTAAAACTTGAGTGTAAAATTATCTAAGCAGAAAAACTTACGGACTACAAAAGAGGCCCTTATCAAACTGTGAGTAGTATAGATAACAGCCTCGATTAAATGTACCGTGAGTCTTTTTACAGACACAAACAACGCTAATATGATATTTAAAATTATCGTATAGAGAAGACACTTTGAAAGGTTAAAAACAAGTTTACATTATAATAAGTTTAAAATATTGCAGTCTCGGTTTGATTGAGCATGTTCATAGAAGTTTTGTTTTTATATTCGACATAGTTTGCACAAAGGCAATTCTGGTCCCCTAGACAGTTTCCCGTCATTTAAACTATTGTGTAAACTGATATTAAGGTCACTGAAATTTTATCTTACGTTTGCAACTTGGAGATGACTGAGTAATCCATCTTCCCCATTTTTCACATTTCTTACTTGTACTTTCGCCGCCAGAAATATGGTATCCAGCAATGCATTGTACAGAGCACGTTGTTCCCCAGATAATATCATTTGTTCCACAGGAGATGGTTCCATGGGCCGGCGATATTGTTATAACACATCTATGCACTAAGAGAAATGATGCAACATAAAGACCATTGATGCTTTTAACAATCAAATCGTGTTTCATTGGTCTCAGTCATACATTAAATGATTATTCAGCTGCAAAACTCAAGTTAGACCTGATCATCTTATGATTATGCTAGAGGTTATTTTTTCCTAAAAATCATTTCATTCAGTAATTATTTCATCAATGGAATAACCTAACGCCAAACATCGTTTCGTGTCAAACAGTTGACCAGTTCTGCAAAGCTATTAGCTCTGTTTGGCAAGTCTTCTAATCAGCTAACACATAGTATCCTCCTATCTATTTTTACATCTCTTTTAAACCTCTTTTACGGACGGACGAACGGAAGGACGTCGGACGGACGGACGAACGGATTGACGGACGGACGGACAGACAGACTTAACCAAGGTTCCAGCTGCACAGGTTTAATTTCATTGCATGGACTTACACTTTTCAAATTTCAAAATTAATATGAAGCTTCATTTTTACTTCATTTATTGTAATTGCCATTATACCAATTTCGTCGTGCATTCATTCACCAAGAACATTTAATCGAGTTGAGGATAAAACCAAAAGTCACAAAATCGACTGTAGCGTTTTGTAAGTAGGATTTACTGAAACCTGCCAAAACTGCTGAAAAATTTTCTGTGTAACAGTTAAGCGATCGCTTTATTGATGAGATGCATAGAATTGTTCAAAATTACATAAGAATGCATAATTAAGTAAGGTAAAAAAAAAGAATGTTAACGAAAATATACTCTGTATCGTTTTTTATGACTTTTGTTTTTACGCCTAACTTGATTTTAATCTCAGTGTTTTCCACACGCATGTGTGGAATTCAATGATTTTTATAAAAAAGAATTGAACACGATGTATCTCTGTTTTAAGTTAAAGGAATATACCCCAAATCCACGCTTAGATATTAACAAAATATGCTCAGTGTGGTTAGATCAATGGTTAAGTGTAGATAGATTACAGTCAACGCTGCCCTGCCACGAGTTCAGAGCTGCACAAGGCGTTCTCGGTGATATGCAGGATTTATACTCGCAGATCCCGTATAAAGAATACCTATTCTCTTGGAGTGTGTGCTTAATTCATGCACTGTAGTTCGTACAGACGTTAATTACAAGCGAACTTAAAAAAATATTTCAAGCTCGGTCTGACTGGAGCTTATTGACAGGCCAGTTGATGGGCTATAATGAAAAAAATACTGCAGATAACGGTTCGGGTTGTGCGTGAAAGAGACGGAGAGGTAGCAAGATGTATAATTTGTGTATTTTTGCATGCAACATTGACGAGTTGATGGCTGGGATGGAGCCTATATACGTAACCAATACAACTTGTATTTGCCTCATGTGAAAACCGGCTGTGGCAAGTGTTAGGTTGGTGTATCCTAGAACCTAGCACCAGTGTCAAAATAATTAGCCCCCTTTTCGAGTTCATTTTGTCGTTAATTGTTTGTAATGTCTGTTTTGGTTAACCCACGTTCTTTTTCTCTCTCATCTCTTTGACTGTCTGGAGAGGCTTTGATTTCTCAGTGTCGCTATTCTTGATAATATTATGGACTTTTCTCCATCAGTCATACATTATATACGAATGCATGTGTATTCATCAAAAAGGTTGTTATTCATAAACATTAAACACTAAAAACATGTGTACAAACCCTTTACTTCGAAGGCAATTGAAGCTGAAACTGATAATCCGTCTTTGTCCATACCACTGAAAGATATCTTATACTTCCCCTCTTTAAAATCAGTACCACTTATAAAGTTTGGTGTTGATATAACTCTGAAACAGTGACACATTTGGCAAGTGTGATGCTTTCAAATTACACGTAGTTTCGTTATTATAAAGTTCAAAAATTGTCAATAGCTACTGAGATAACCTAGATCTTTATTTAAGAGTGTTCAATATTTTAGCCTTGAACAATATAAAAGGTTTTTTTAACATAACTTATTAGCTTCAGTCTTATTATTTGATTTACCCTCCTTTGTTTCCTATTCATTTTCACTGCTACCACTTATTCTTCTACGAAACTCTGATATTGGCGTGTATTCTTATTTGTTCTAAATTTAACGTAGAATAATATGGATGGTAATGCATTCTACCAGTGAAAAGTTTCATTAATCGGTACAACACTAGAACCTTGTTTACAGTTGCTCTTGATACATCACTCATTAAGCAACATTTCAAAATATCACTATTTCTGAAATGTTTAATTTTACTGGCAGTATTAAAAATGTTTTTATTCTGCTCTGACCATTTATTCTCTTAATAATTTAGCAGTGTTTCTTAATAAGTGATGGTTTATATTATTTTCCTGTTAAATGTACACTTAAAATCACTATTGATAAATGCGATGACAATCACTTATTGATCACAGGGAGTATTTACTCGTTTTACTCTTATAAAATTAAACATTTAACGTCAATAAAAATCACAAAGCTGTTCTCATAAAACACATATTCAATATAAAGCTAAGCAAATAAAAACAGGAACTTAAAATATTTAGCGATAACAACTAGTATGAATAGATTGAAGCAATTAATTGTAAAAAGTGTATATTAATATCAGGAATGGCCAAATCAAGAAGAAACAGCCTCAACACAGAGCCACAGCATAAAGATTGAGAGCATGGTTTATTTAATATCAATTTGAAAATAAACACCACAGTTAACACAAATGAGAATCAGGGGGTTGCAGTCTGTGTCTGAGATTTGACTCCAGTCTCATTAAGATCAATGAGTACATTCCTTGCTTAAGAATGCTTTTAGCTTCTTATGTATTGTATGCATGTGTGCTTGTTCATGCAACATTGGCGAGTTGATGGGTGGGTCGGAGAAAAGTCATCAAGACAACTTGTACTTTTTGTTCATATGAAAGCCTGTTGGGGGAGAATTGTGAGGTCGATGCACATTGAAACCTGGTTTAAACCATTAGTTGCCGAATGGTTTTGCCACTGATCGTTCCAAGGCGTTAACCACTAAGGTTCTCTTGTTTAACTGTTATCGCATTTGCAATAGATCATTTGATAAACCCATGCATTTTTTTCTTTTTTTACATTTTACATCTATCCTTCCAACAATACCGAGTAATACATCCAACGATAGAAGTTTACATTAAATCAAAACAAAGAATATCACTCTACGCATAAGAATATAGTTACTCACGTTATAACCCCATCTTCTTTGTCTGAAATATTTGGGTGATTCCAGAAGACAGTTGCCGAGGTTTTTCCTTCATTGCAGTAAATAGTAGTTCCGTTTAACACAAAAGGATAATCCACAATAATAGGACGTGTATTTTCAGCCTTTTGTGTTAAACCTAACCCGAGGCCGATACTAACCACCGTCAACACGAATGCAATTGCGATTAGTACACCAATTATGATTCGTCTGTAAGAATTTCTTCGAAAAGCCATCTCTGAAATTTTCAAATATATTAACATCAAATTTTGTTTTATTCATTTTAAGAAGACATCTGCCTTTACATGTAACTCAATGTCATAGAGTTGGAACAATTATAATAAAAATTTATGTAAAACACCTCGTTTGTTTTTATTTCTCCCTATACTTCACTCGTGACCCGCCTCGTCTTCCGTACATTTATAAATTATTAAAACAGTCAAAAGGGAAATAACTTCTTTAATTTCTTTTCTTTTACCTTTGCACGTGATCACTAATATCCAATCACTGCACTGGTCACTTTTCGGTCATTTTTCAAACGGTTGTTCCATTTGTAAATTTTAGTAATTATCCATTTTTTCTGGATAAATTGAATATTTTCCAGGTAAATGAATATTGTATTATTATTATATAAGTTTAGTTTCATGATATTATTACGTAAATATGTTTTGTAAACGATACTTTATAATTTCACTTGTCTACGATTATGAAAGCTATGCTTCATGGTCAAATGACCTAATTCACAGATATTTTGTTTGCTTACAATATTTGACAGATGTCAGATTGTACCATTTCATAACTTATATATCTTTGAATAGCTATTTTTATAATCTAATTGTTAGTTATGAATTCTAAATCATTGTTATTATATTTCAGATATGCTTATTTTGGATGATACATCATGTCCAGAAATTAATTGAATAAAGTCATTATTAATATAAACCTTACTTAGTTATCACCGCACAAACCCACGTACAAAGTCAGGATTGTCATCATTAAAGGAGGCGAATCATAGAAAGAAGCTCGGTGATATCAACACAAAAAGGGTTCCTATTCATATAGCAAACAAGTGATCTTTTTAGCGACGAACCTGTGAAATTTATCTTATCAAGTTGGTCATTTAAAATCATCGAAAAAACACCAAACAGTGCACCCGAAATTATGTATATTTGTTTTATGAATATGGCTACTAAATTTAAACACTGAAGTTAGCATATACGTAAAGTACATGAAGATGACAATGGACTTTCAAAGCACAATACAACTAAGGGAATATCGCAGGCTCGGTTTGACTGATCATAGATGCATATGGCGATGAACATGGAACCTTCAATGCGGTATTTTCAGATTAATTGTCGGTCATCCTGATGACATATTATAATAGACCAAACTTGAGCTTTCTACCTGAACACCGGTTAACAGCGATGTAAAGCAAAGTTCACGGACCAGACGGAACGGATAGTTTAGAAAAGTAGACTCTTACTAAGTCGTTATTTATGGATAGACTCTTACTCAGTCGTTATCTATGAAAACCTAGAGGTCTCTTATTGGATGTTAAACGACGTCATATATGGAGTCTGTACCTATTCTTAAATCCTCTCTCCAGCTTCTGATCAGCTAGGCTTATTACTCATAAAGATATTTTCGACGAAGAACAATAACATATACATGGATTTTGTCTAGTTAATGTATACTGTGTATGATAAACAAAAGATGTACATCTTATGACTCTATTAGCAACTACAATGTGTAGAGAGCACTGAACAGAGATTAGCTAATTATTTTGCTTTATTTTCTTATCTATGAACTTCTGCAGCATTTTGTGAAACTCGGAGACAGGGGTATCACGGGGAACGTTTTTCATGTTTAAGCTAGCTCGATATGGATTACATTCGTCATTACTTTGATAAGTTTGCTAAACTGTAATCTTGCATTTTTCCACTCAACTGGTTATTAAAGTTAAATAAGGTTTTGAATGTAAAAAATATCATTCGAACATCAGAACACACATTTTTGCAGGAATCTTTAATCGGGTCATGAAACTGACAATAATAGACAATACAAGTTTTAGCTTTCCAAAGTTTTAATTTGGTTTTGAATCTACAAAATAATCTTTGGAACATGCGAAAACACATATTTTTGCGAAGATTTCAAATCGAGTCATGAAACTGTCAATAATAGACAAAACAAAATTATGCTTTCCAAAAAGCTAGTCGGTCATTAGCATAACCTTTTAACAAACAAAGACGGCGCTGAAGTGCATACTTTAGGCAAATACCAACATTCTAACGAAATTGTTCTAGATCAGAAAGAGCAATGTTATACCAGTGAGTCCCGGCCAGACTGTGTGAACATTTTTCTCTCCCACACTGTGACAGTGAAAAACTTTGTTTTTTTTAACATATTCTGAAGCTTTTGGTATATATTTACAACTTGATTATCGTTGCTTTCTTACATTTTGTGACACAAAATGGTGTTTGATTAACTTTTCAATTTCGGTTTACCTTCAGGTGAATTATTTTGTTTGCAAACAGGGTTAGTTTTATCACCTGCTTAAATACATCTCCTTCGAAAGAAAGAATATCTATAAATAAACTTACGTTTTTGTATGACATCCAATAAATATAAAGCGCTTTAATTTCAAGTGGCTTAATGTTTAAACTTTTGTGCCGTCTTCTTAAAAGGTTGTGCTAATGACCGACTAGCTTTTTGGAAAGCTAAATCTTGTATCATTCCATGTTCAGCTGCGTATGTCTCCAGATAAAATGATGAGTCTGCCCTAAACGAGAAAACAACGGGCGGAACTAAACAGAATAAAATTTTGAGAGGGGATCTAAGAATATAAATCCTGCATATCACAGACAACGCCAAACGCAAAATTTAAAAAACAGGAAGTATATCCTTGGGGGTGACAATATCCAAATTTAAACTGGCCGAAATATTAAAAACAAAAAGTAAACTTAGAAGTACTATTAACATAGTACATAAATATCGAAAGAGAGAGAGGTTTTAGTAAAAAGTATGTGTGCTCTTGCATGCATCATTGACGGGTTGATGGGTGGATTGGAGGTTTTTCAAAATACAACTTGTATTGTATCATTTGAGAAGTGTGATCAAGTGTAATAGTGTTGCGCCCTAGAATCAAGATTTAGGACCCTTTTCGCTAATTTGTTTAACCATAACCGTTCCAAAGCGCTGACCTCTCAGATTCTTATGTTCGTTTATTTTGTCTGATGAAACCATGTTCTTTTTACCTCTCAGTTCTTTGCATATGTGGAGAGGCTTTGTGGTCTGTGTGGCAATTCCTGAAATGCACTTTTTCTCCCAGTCAAAGATTATATATGAATGCTTATGTACATCGGTAGTCCCCCAAATATGAGGTAATTTTTGTGCATGTATACAAACCTTCAACTTCGAAGTCCATTGACGCTGATCCGTCTTTGTCCATACCAGTGAACACTTTTTTCATACTTCTCTTCTTTAAAATCAGTACCATTTATAAAGGTTGGTGTAGATATAACTCTGAAAGTGTGATGTTTTCAAATAAGTTATAATAAAAGAAATATACATATTACATGTACAAGTTATATATTAAAACTGAAAAGTAAAGGTAAAAATAGGATTGTTGCGTCATGAGACCAAAGAGGAACATTAATCAATAATTATTGTGTTTGTTTTGTTAAAAAGGATATGTGTCTGAAAATTTGAAATTTAAGAGTATACATTTTATTTTGTTTAAGAAAGAGACAGAAATATATAAAAATAATATGCTAAATTCCAATTCTGTAAAATTTATTAAGCAAGTCCCGAAACAAATGAGAAAACAAATAAAAACAACATTCAAAATACCGTATAAACATATGGTGCCAAAAAGGAGTGGGGTCAAATTTATATTGAATATAAATGGCATATAAAGATATCTTTTCTGAACACAGATCTAAAAACGAAATGGATCTGCTTTAATATTTACGGTTTTTACACTTAATTGTATGACACATGGTAAAACGTCACGACCGACATCGTAGCAACGTCACGTTATTAAATATCAACACGGGATTGATCAGGTTCAATATTTTTCAATGTTTTGTATCTGATGTTTGTTATCGAACAATTCATTCATCTTGGTACTCACCGAATGCCAGGTTTTGTTTTCAATGCCATTTATCGATTGTTCGCCAAAGTTTGCTTCTTTCTCAAAATTGTGTTATCAATACTTACAATTGTCACACGAACTTCATTAGGTAATGTTAATACTCATTTCCAATAGTCTTTTCATTTATGCGGACATTCCTTTCTTTTAGCTAAAATAGCTTCTGACACTTTAAAACAATTAAGTTAATTTGTGGATTTGTGTTTTTAAACGTTTTAAATCGCTTGACTGATTAGACGATATAAGTGTTAAAGTTAATGATAGCTGAAATATGTTGTTATATTGGGGTACACAAATTCAGTCCATGTAATAGGCAGCAGACGGTCCTTTATATATCGCTCAAAATTTATAAAAACAGCGTACATTGTTGCGGAACTTTGCATTTCAATAGCAAAAATTATACACACCTTTGCGGAGTTTGAACAAAATGCTTTAATTAATAACAGAATAATGAACAAATTACACGCTAATTTGGAAGAGCCCTCGTAAGACAAGATAGTAAACTATAACAAAGAGGCAAACTTTTACGAAACTTCAAAGGCAAGCTCAACATCAGTTGTAGTAAATTGACACCCAATGCAGAAGCGATCATCGAAACTCTAAAGGCTGAAGTCAATATATATTTTTTAAAAAATCGCCAGTGATATACAATAGGATTTATCATTAGACCTTATTCTTATGCATAAGATCAATAGAACAATGCCCCTCGAAATATATTCTTGAGCATCTGACCTCCACGCCGTGATGAATCTTGGTATAGATCAAGGGCGCCATTTATAATCTAATACTTTAAATCTGTCCCGGTCTATTTTCTTTTGAATGGTAGTTGGGGTGGGATATGTGGAGACAGGGCTTCTTCTTCAGTTTTGATTATAAGATTAGGAAACATTTACATGTTCAGCTCATCGTACTATAATTTGAGTGCAAATTCTCATTTTGTTTTGTGCCTTTGTAATATTGACCTAAATATTTTGAAGATATCATATTATCATACAACTTATACCTATTCTCTGACAAGGCAGTGACAGGTCAAGTGTTTTTTTAAATCAACAAGCAACTTTAACCCAATATGATTGACAAAGAAAGTTTCATTTGTGCGCATATATATCCTGACTGAATTTAGCAAGCACTCTTCGTCAGTTTACTGTCTCATGTGCAAGTGCTCATAAATCGAGTATACGCATTTTATTTGCTCGCATGAACTATGTAAGAAACATGTCGTAATTTATCATCGTGTGTTCTCTCTTTTCTCCCTCAAATAATCTGTTGGCAGTTATCCAAAATTAGAACTATGAAACAATATATTATTCCAGTTGCCTACATGTTGTGGAGAAGAAGAATTGAAATTGTCGGATATGCAGCGAAATAAGATATAAATAATTATGCTGTTGACATTGTGCCAACAACATTGCCTAAAGGGGTTTAATTCACTGTATAAATATTGACAATTTTATAGAATTGAAGAACCTGTTTCAAAATAGAAAAAATGTGTTTATTCACTAAGTCTACTCAGCGCACTGATTAAAGATAAAATCAGGTAAGATTTAATAATAAGATGAGATATAAACTTCAAGTCATGAATATGTTAGAAAATCCCCGTTTTAGAACAAAACTTAAGTCACATTGTTTACTAATAGCTTAGAGATTTGTGATAATTTTATTCGTTATTATATAATAGCCGAAAGATTACTGTCGTATAACATACAATATTGACAAAAAAGTAGAAATCAAGGTAAATTAAAAACAGAATGACACGAGAGCATTTATACGCATTGCTGTTCTCAACATTTGAGCTAGAGCACGTCTTCGCGTGGAAGAAGACTCAAGGTTAATACTGGTAAAATAATATTTCTACTAGTTTATATACATGGAAGGGGTTACAAGTAGCTAATAAATTTAAGTTTTACAAGATGACAGCACAAGAATGTTTTATCCTTTCTTTATGTATTGAGTTAAGTTGTAAAAGGTTATATAAAATATCAATGAGATACATGTATAGTTAAATATCTAGTGATTGTTTTTAGTGGGATGGGAGTGGGAAGTAATGCATGTTGGTCATTACTTAAAACGTTATATGACCAAAAGAGCATGCGAGTGTTTCATGCAATAGTTCTCTTACTTCCTTCTTTAAGAGTTTTGTAGAACAATGCGCTCACTGCATGGAGAACTTTAAAAATTAAAACAAACCCGCTTGATGGCATGATCTTAACTAATCTTGTTCAGTTAAGTTATGTATATGAATGGAAACAGTTTTCCAAAACCGAAAATATAAATTGGGTGGTAATTATTTGGTCTTTCCATGGGCAGGTTTTGTCGGATTCATTTATATTTTTCTTTTATCTAAAACACCGATAAAAAAGCTAAAAATATCATTAACGATAATGACGTCAGTGTCGTATGCCAACTTATTATTAATGTTTTTATATAAATTAGTATAGTTTTAAAAGCATTTTATTGGGTCGATTGAAATCTGGAAATTGAAATCACGTAAAAAATATATTTTATAAATAAAAATCACAGCAATGTCAGAATCAATGACTTTTCTTTACAGAGTTTATTTACATGTACTTACACGTGACTGACTATAAATGGAACACGAATATAAACTATGTTATGGCAAAATTTGTAAACATTTATTAATTATTGCGTTCGGCATTAAAAAAAACAACAAAACAACAACAACACCGACAATAACAACAACATATTAAGTCGAAAACTGCATGAAAAGATAAAATATTTAGACACATAAATTAATAAGCTTACCTGAATAATCATCATTTGTTTGTGTCAATCAATATGTCCTCGTAATGTGCGATATAGATATAACACGTATCTGTTATCAGTGTGATTTTTCCTTTGATTTCAGGTTAGTGTCACAAAAAAAATCGGTTCGTTTGGATTTCAAAAATGGTAATATTTTGCTTAGTTATACATTTGTTTCTCATTGATAGTTTGTATTATTTCTTTTAAGACACAATTATTAACTATATTTGCATGATATATTTAGATAATAGCTTAACATTATTTTCTTTTATATATATTTTTATAAACTTAAGTATATCTTAGAAGAAAGTGGATTAGGTTACCTATGGCAAAGCCAAAATTTATATGAAAATGATTTTTATTCATTAAACAAAGAATTATCTATTGTTTTAAACTAACCTGGTACTCAATAGTTCGAGGAGACTTGTTTCTTATAGCGTAAACAAACATGACTTGGTTTTTGAAAAATATCTTGTCACCATATATACAATTTGTATTAATATATACAGAATCGCACTCTAAAAATTTCGTTTATCTTCATACGACTTAGCAATTGAGACAGGTACAATGCAGATATACAAATATTCTTATAGAAGACAGAAAATGTAATCAGTGTAATTTAAAGACGTATATCAATTGTATTAGTTTGTCCTAAATATAGACATTTGCGGCAAAACTTCTTCAAACCATTTAACTGCCACTGTCCAAATCTCTACGAACTCGAATCGTTTATGACGTCTTAATCAAGGAAAACAATAAAAAATCTATCTAAATATATATAACATGCTTTTAAACTTCGAAACAACGAAAATAATACATGAATGAATGTCATATGTAAAACTTCTCTGGAAAACTTACAAGTTTATTTACTTATTCATTTATTTCTCTATATACCACAGCATTTATTTATTTATCATACCATCCATATCTGTTAACTTTCTCAACAACATTCTAGATTGTATACCTCGCCATTTTAATGAATATTGTATGTTGTCTATATAACGGCTATAAATGTGCAAATGCAATTTAAAGCTTAATAGACTTTATGTTATGTTATGTTATGTTATGTTATATTGCATATACATTGTAATTTATAAAAGGTTGGCTCTTGTTTGGGAATATGAATATGAAGAACGCGCGAACCGTGATCCAAGAGTTAGTTTTAATTATTTTTTATTTCTGGTATACCATTCCCTTTACATTTACAGGGCCAAACGTTTCACTGTTTGTTGAGTCTTGATGTCACTGAGAAACAAAGTTGTCTTAAAAATATTTTCTTCTGTTACAGTCTTCAGATGTTTTGCAAATTTTAGGCCTTTTTTCACTGATTTGCGGACTTCACCTATGTCGTGCAGACGGAGGTAACTTTTATGCCCATATCATATTTACTTTCACGATTTACGAGGAACATCACACTTATCACATGTACGAGGGCGGATCAAAAAGTTCGTGGACTTTTGTCATTGTATCATAATTTGAAACACGTTCGCAATAAATTATATACTTAATTCAATCAGAACACAAACGTAACAAACTGAGCTAAAATATTCATATATTTAATCGATTTCAAAAGCGCGTGGCTTATTTGAATAACCATGGTAACACGTAGGCGGCGCACGCCGTTGCCATTGTACTTTATAAAGCATATACCTGTCAATAAAAACAAAACTACTAGTTGAAACACAGCCAAATTTCGCAACGTCAAAGCATGGTATACAAATGATGCAATGCCGAAATTTTACGTCATTCTGACTATGCGTTTTAAAAACAGTCAATATTTAAGAAAGCTATCACCAACGTTAAAACGTCAGAAATGTCGCCGTCAGATCGCTCGGAAATACGCGCTATTATAAAATTCTGTCATGGTCTTTGATAATTACCTCATGAAAAGCTATAATAATTTAGCAGCCGCAAATGAAAACTTCCGTAAGCCGAGCTCTAGATTTTTAGTTGTACCAGTGTTTTTTTACGGTCAGTAGAGCCATTAAATAGGCCTGGTGTATGGAAAAAAGAAAAAAAAAATCGGCGTTACGGCAGTGACGTCAAGCCGTGAGGCAATTGAAGCGGACTAAAGTCTAACTATTGTGGCGCTTTTCGACCTATTCTAGACTGGATGAGGTACCGTGCAACGGATATTGCAGAACAAATGACATTTTTAAAGGTGTGTTAATTATTTATTAACAAATATGTTTTTCAAAAAAATGTTGTTTTTTTTGGTATTCGAATCATTACGAAGTCATAAATTATCAAATAGGAATCAATAAGTTATTTATAATTTTAATTACACTTGAGTAAACAGCAACACAGACTGTGTCCACAATGCAAAGACTTGTTATATATTAACAAATACAAATTTGTAATAAGTTGTTTGAACAGTTACACGCTCGTTGCTAAAGTACCGCGATACTGTGGGTATTGCATTCCCGGTCGTTTCTTCGGCGGTACGAGCGAGAAGAGGACCACTTTTTTGATCGCCTCATATCCACT